>JAMQYH010000866.1:0-49675 GCA_027562975.1 Rhynchospora breviuscula
CTGCGCCCCCGGCGTCAGGTCGATCAGCGCCGAGGCGGAGGGCAGCAGGATCGTCTGCGCCCCGCCGCGCCGTCACTTCGCGCAGCCGCGCCAGCGCCTGAAGCGATAGAGCGAGCGGCAGATCCTCTCCCTCCCCGTCAAGCACCGACCGGGTGACACGCAGGCCGCCGGTGGTCAGGAGCCGGGCAGCAACCGCAGGCTCGCCTCGCCATAGAGTGTCGCCTCCTCCACCGTGTTGACGACGCCGGTGCGCGGCAGCAACTCTCCCAGCTCGCCGAACAAGCGGGTCAGGCGGGTGCGGTTGTGGACATAGCTGAACCCCGCCAACCAGCCCGATCCATCCGGCGCGGAGTACCAGGCACGGGTTTCATTGGCCTGCATCCGGGTCGCATTGGCCTGGGCGAACAGCTGGACGGGGCCACCCGGCGGCGTCGCATCATAGCGCTCCATCAGGTCATGGGCGGTGATGCCGCTGCTGGAGCGGAAGCGCACCTGCCCCATCCGGCCGGACAGGATCAGCTGCGCCTGCCCGAAATCGGCGGAAAATCCTTCAGTGACGGGGGCGGAGCGGGTCAGCGGCCGGCCGTCGCGATCGGCATATTGGCTGTCGGCGCCGCGGATATGCTGGCCGATCCCGACCGCCTCGATGCTCCAGCCGCCGCCCAGATCGGCCTTTACCGCCGCACGCCCACCCGCAATCCGGGTGCGGTTGACGTCGGTGCGGCCGAGCAGCGGCTTGTCGATATAGCCGCCCTCGCTCGCGCTGTCGGCGACCAGGCGGATCGCCAGCCGGTCGGCGATGACGGGCAGGTTCAGCACCGCCTGCGCATCCGCCCCCGGCGCACCGTTGGTGGTGGCCGAGCCGCCGAGCATTGCCGAACCCCCGAACCGCGTCGGATCGGGCGCATTGGGCACCAGGCGGATCAAGCCGCCCAGCGATCCCGCACCGTAAAGCGTGCCCTGCGGCCCTTCCAGCACCTCGACCGCCGCCAGATCGGCCAGCCGCAGGTCGGGATCGGGGGCATTGTAGCTGAGGCGCAGGTCGCCGAAATATTGCCCCACCGTCGCCTGGGTCGGGCCGGTGAAGCTGGAATCGGCAATGCCCCGAATGAACAGCTTGTTGCGCCCCGCCCCCAGATAGGTGGAGGCGATGGCGGTCATCCGGTCGGCCAGCTTCGATGTGCCGCCCGCCCCGCCCAATTCCAGATCGGCCCCGGCCACCTGCACCACCTGCCCCGCAAAGTGATCGCGGGTCGTGTCGCGCTTGCTGGCGGTGACGACGACATCCTCGCCCTGTACATCCGCTGGCGGCCGGGGCCGGGGACGCGGCCCTGGCTTGGGTGCGGGCGAATGAAGGCGGGGCCTCAGTCGCCAGCTACCCGGCCCCAGCGCCTCGACCCGTGCGCCGCTGCCCCGTGCGATGACGGCGAGCGCCTGCTCGACCGAAAAGGCGCCGCGCAGGGAAGGCACCGGGCGACGCCACAACCCGGCATCGGGGACCACGATATTGGCACGCGCCGCGCGGCCGAGCGCCATCACCTGCGCCCCCACGGTTCCGGCGGGCAGGTCGAGCGAAACGCGATCGGCGGCGATCGCGGGCATCGCCGCCGCCATCGCCACCAGACCGCCGATCCCGCCCCCGATGGATCTCACTCGCGCGGTTCCAGCGTCCAGCCGGTCGCCGCCCGCCGCACCCTCACATCCATCAGCGGCCCCAGCACCGCCGGATCGCGCCGGACCGCTTCCAGGTCGATCGTCCCCCGGAAAGGCCGCGCGGCGATGGCGGGCGCGACCGTCACCGGCTGGGCCAGGAAGCGCGACACATCCTCCGCCACCATGCCCAGCGGCGCGCCGTCAAAGGCCAGCCTGCCCTCGCGCCAGCCGCCGACCTCATCGGGCGCCACGCTCGAGCGGACCAGATGGTCGCCGTCGACCGTCACCGCCTGCCCGGCGTCGAGGCGGAGCGCCGCTCCCTTGGGGTCGACCATCACCGCCCCCTCGCCACGGCGACACGGGTCTGCCGACCCATGCGAACATCGAAGACCGTGCCCAGATCGACCAGGGCCAGCGTCCCGGCCTGGACCGCGAAGGGGTGCTGCGCATCGTGCCGCACCTGGAACAGCGCCTGCCCATGCGCCAGCACCGCCCGGCGCGGTTCGGCACGGTCCAGCTCGACCCGGCTCAGCCCCGCCAGGGTGACGCTGCTGCCGTCGGACAGTGGGACGCGGCGGGTTTCCCCGGCAGCCGTCTCGACCGCATAGGGCTGGGACCGATCCTGCCAGGCGGTCACGCCGATCGCACCGACCAGGGCCGCCGCCATGGCCCCGCCGATCCAGCGCCGTGGATGCCGCCGCACCGGCTCCCGCTCGACGACGACGGGCGCTGCGACATCGGGTTGCGCCGCCAGCGCTTCCGCGGCATCCAACAGGGTCGCGGCCGCGCGGTCGTAGCGCTCGGCATGACCGGGATCGGCCTCCAGCCAGTCGGTAAAGGCGTCCCAGTCGGCGCGGGCCGGATCGGCCATGCGCAGCGCCCAGTCGAGCGCGACCGTATCGACGCTATTCGTGGGCAAAGTGCGGTCCTGGCTCATCCGATCCGTTCCTTCAGTGCGGCCAGCGCATGGGCCGCCATACGGAGATCGCTTTCGATAGTGCTGATGCTGACACCCAGCTCGGCCGCCACCTGACGCTGGGGGATACCGTCGACCCGGACGCGCCGAAAGACGGTGGCCGGTCGATCACCCAAAGCCGCCAGCGTGGCAGCGACCTGTTCGGCGGTCTGGCGCGCCGCCACTGCGCGTTCGGCGCCGGGGGGCGGCTCGGCGCCCTCCCCTTCCGCCCAATCCCGCTCGCGCAGCTCGGCCTGTCGCCGCGACCGATAGCGGTCGATCATCAACATGTCGGCCGCACGGTAGAGATAGGCCAGCGGATTGCCGATCGGCCCGTCCATCCGGCCCGTCACCTTCAGCCACAAATCCTGCACCAGATCCTCCGCCACATCGCCCGCCCCGCGCGCCGTCAGGAAACGGACGAGCTTGTCGCGATTGGCAAGGAAAACGGCCTCAAGCCCGGTGGGCGGCATGGTGGAAACCGGCAAAATCAAATGGGAGTGCCGCCATGTAGACCAAGCAGGCTCCCGTGAAAAGGAGCCCCACCGGGACGCATGGTGGGGCTCCTGCCGTCCGCGCGCGCTACAGGGGGGATGCACGCGGACGAACCCTGTCAGAAGGCGAATTGCAGGGCGGCGCGCGCCGACAGCGCGACATTGCCCAGCCGCTGTTCGGCGTTCACCTCGCCGCTCAGGCGGATCTCGCTGGTGCCGGTGATCGCGCGCACCCGGCCGACCCAGCCGCCGCCGCGGGCCTCGGGATCGAGGATGAAGGGCGTGCCGTCGCCGAAGCTGGCGACCGTGCGACCCAAGGTCCCGGCGATCCGCTCACGCCGACCGCCCTCGACCTCCAACCGGCTCCACTGCGAATAGCGGTCATTGCCGCCGAAGTTGATGCCCGCCGCGACGCTGGCGGTCAGCGCCAGTTCGTCGCTGGTCCGCTTGCGCACCGTCAGGTCATAGCCGGTGCCGCCGCCCGTCTCGCGATAAGCATCCTCGTTCAGCCGGTAATAGTCGACCGCCAGGATGGGCCGCACGTTGAACTGGCCGACCCAATGCTCCCACGACACCGAGCCGGAACCGGAATAGAGCATACCCTTCCAATCGGCAGTGGCGCGGCGCTGTACCGCCTCGGTTCCGACCACACCGTCGAACTGGCGCTGCGAATCGAAGGACAGGAACGCCGCCGAGCCGCGCGCCTGCGCCGCCAGCGCACCCCAGCGGGCGCGCCAGAAACCGGCCAGCTCATATTGGCTGTGGTTGACGCGGTTGACCGCGGTCCCCTCATTGTCGCGCCCATTCATATACGAGAGCGAGGCACCGAAATTGCCCGCATCGGTCTTGCGCTCGATCCCGCCGCTGATGCCCCAGCCACGCACGTCATAGCTGCGGGTCGAGCGTGTGCGCTTGGATGCGTCCCAGCCGAGCGGGGTCAGCCAGTATCCCCATTTGCCTTCCTCGCTGAACTCGCCCGCCGGTTCGCGAAGCTGCGCCGCCGCCGCGCGCGAGGCCAGCGTCACGCCCTCGAACACGCTGCCGGTATAGTTGGGCAGCATCTGTTCGACCCCGCCCCGGAAGGCCGCGCCGTCATAGATGCCCCGGATCGCGTCGGACAGCTTGGCGTCGCGGCCGATCGCGGCGTCGATCGCGTCGAAGGCGCTGACGCCCGCGTTGTTGAGGCCGAGTTCGGTCTTGGCCTTGCGGCTGACCTCGACCGCGATCTCATTGGCTGGGCCGCGACGATCGCGCCCTTGTAGAGGAAGGGCATGGCCGAGGGGGCGAGCGTCAGATTGTTCGCGCCGGTCAGCGTGCCGGACCGCAGCACGACATAGCGGCCGGTCACGTCGGTCCCGCCCGACACGCGCAGCGCCAGCTGGCTGTTCGCGCCGATCGTCGTCGCCCCGCCGACCTGGATCAGGTTGGCGGTCGGGTTCGCCTTGTCGAGCGCGACGCTGAGGATCGACTGATTCCCCAGGCTGAGCGAGGCGATGTTGGTCACGCCGTTCGCCGCGAAGGTGCCACCACCATTCGCGACCGTCACCGCGACATGCGACGCGTTGGCAAGACGCCCGGCAAAGACGCCCTTGCCGGTGATCGCCAGCAGGTCCTGCCCCTGCCCTGCGAAATCCGCCACACCGTTGAAGCGCGCGGTATCGCCGATGGTCAGCGTGTCTGCCCCGGTGCCGAAAGTCGCGGTGCCCGCATAGGTGCCGGTGCCGCTCATCTCCAGCCGGTTGGTGCCGGTCCCGAAGCTGACATCCCCGCTGACCGATCCCGCGCCGATCTGAAGCCGGTCGTCGCCGCTGCCGAAGCGGATCGCACCGGTGATGCTGGGTGCGGCGGCTCCAGTGGCGGGAGCGATCTGGCGCACGACCGCGCCGCTGGTGTTCGCCGACAGGTCGATGGCGACACTGCGCGAACTGTCTGCGCCCGCGCCTGCGATGGTGCCCGCATTCTCGACCAGCGTCAGGCCGCCGGTGCGGTCGAGGATCGCGGTGGCGTTGGCCGAGGCGGACGCCGCCCGGATCGATCCGGTGTTGCGGATGGTCGGAACCGATGCCCCCGCCTCGATCAGGACGGCGGTGGTCAGCACGCCCGGCGTGCCGCCGCCGGTCGCCGAGATGGTGCCGCCGTTGCGCAACTCGGGCGTCGAGGCTCCCGCGCCAAGGCGGATCGCGGTCGCCTCCGCGCCGTTGGCGGTCGCCTGCACCGTGCCGCCGATCGCGACGCCCTGCGCGATCTGGACATTGCCGCCCAGCCCGCCGATCGCCAGCGCGGTCGATCGCACCCCGCTATAGACCCCGGCCGAGGTGATGCGGCCATTGACGACCAGCCCGGGTGCGGGCGTCGTGCCACCGGTCGCGCCGATCACCACCGCGCGGGTCGCCGATCCGATCTGCATCGTCGGCGCCGCACCATTGGTGACGAGGTCCGCCGCCTTGCCGGTCGCATTGCCCAGCGTGATGCCGCCCGCGACATTGCCGCCCACGACCAGCGCCGACCCGCCCTGGAGCAGATCGTCGGGGTCGAGCTTCGATACATCGGCCGGAGGCGTCGTATAGCGGTAGCCGGTCGAACCGATCCCGCCCTCGATATTCAGCGCGCCGCCGATATCGCCATCGATCCGCGCACCGACCGCGCCTTCACCGATCGCCACGATCGAGCCGCCGATGGTGACATTGCCCGACACCGCGCCCGTGCGCATGCCGACCGAGCGATCGCCCAGTATGTTGATCTTGCCCGACTGCACCAGATTGCCGGTCAGCGGCCCGTTCAGATAGATCGCGGCCGAGTCGTTACCCTTGATGGTGATCTCACCGCCATTGGTGATATTCCCGACAAAGGCCCCCGCCGTACGGATGCCCGTCCGCCGCGCCCCTTGCGCAAAGGGACCATCCAGATCGCCATCCTTGTCGATGTCGACCGGGACGTAGTTCTCATCGATGATGATCTTGCCGGTGTTCGTGATCTCGCCCTTCACGCCCGCCGCCGCACCGATACCGACCGCATCATTGGCGCCGGTCGTCTGGATCGTCCCGGCGTTGCTCAGCTTGTTGTTGCTGTCGAGCGTGACGGCGGTGCCGCTGCCGGTCGTCACCACGCTGCCCGCGGCAACGATGCTGACGTCGGCGGCGGCACCGTTGTTGACGGTGGCGCTACGGACCGGCGTGGTCCGCTTGGAGTCGATCACGGTCTGGGCCGAGGCGGCCGTCCCCGCCGCCAGTGCGAGGGTGGCGGTCGAGGCGAAGAGCAGGCGATGCACGGATAAGGTCCCCTTTATGTGCCTTTGCCCTTCCAGACGGAGCCGCGCGGCCGAAACCTTGGTCCCCGGATTAAAATTTCGTCACGTCGTGCGCGGGTGTTGACGATTGCAGCCTTGAGGATCAGAGGGCGGCTCAGGCGTGGAGCCCCCACGCCGTTCAGAAAGCGAGAACATGTCCAGCGACAGTTCCAGTAGCGCCGCACGCCTCGGGGTCGTCCGCTAGTTTTCGTAACTGGCTTTCGTCCGCCCCGGGTCGTGCGGACGAAAGGTTTGAAATGGTCAACGATCTGATTGCCGGTGTCGCCGCCGGTTTCCGTTCCTCCCGGCGCGGCCTGTCCATCGCCGATCTCGTCGATACGCTGCAGTCGCTTTCCGTCGAGGAAGCGGCCGATGCGCTGACGCAAATGCCCGACGCGCGTGCCGTCGCGGTGCTCGACAGCCCGGAACTGCGCTCGGCCGCCGATATCCTGGCGCATCTGACCCCGGCGCGCGCCGCCGCCCTGCTGTCGCAAATGGCCGAGGATCGCGCCGCCGACGTGCTGACCGACATGGACGAGGATGACGCCCTCGCGATCCGTGCCGAGTTGCCCGCACCCGTCCTCGCCTCGATCGACACGTTGCTGCGCTGGCCACCCGACAGCGCGGGCGGCATGATGACGACCGAATATGTCGCCTCTTCCGCCGACGCGACCGTCGCCGACGTGCTGGCGCATATCCGCACGGTCGAGCGCAGCCGCGAGACCGTCTATTCGGTTTTCCTGCTGGAGCCGCAGGGACGGCTGGTCGCCACCGTCTCGCTGCGCCAGTTGATCGCCGCCGAGCCGACGTCGCGCGCGATCGACCTGGCGCGCGGGCACGATCCGATCACCGTCGCCCCGACCACCGACCGGGAGGAGGTCGCGCATCTGATCCGCCGCCACGACCTGCTGGCGCTGCCCGTGGTCGACGAACAGGGCCGCCCGATGGGGATCGTCACTGTCGACGACGTGCTGGACGCGCTGGTCGCCGCGCATACCGAGGACACGCAGAAGTTCGGCGGCGTCGAGGCGCTGGACGGCCCCTATCTGGAAACCGGCTTCCTCGCGATGATCCGCAAGCGCGCCGGGTGGCTGAGCATCCTGTTCTTCTCGGAAATGCTCACCGCCAGCGCGATTGCAGCATTTCGAGAGCGAGCTGGAGCGCGCGGTCGTGCTGACCCTGTTCATCCCGCTCATCATGAGCTCGGGCGGCAATAGCGGCAGCCAGGCGACCTCGCTGATCATCCGGGCGCTGGCGCTGGGGCAGGTCCGCCTGCGCGACTGGTGGAGGGTGGCGCTGCGTGAGCTTCCGGCGGGCATGACTCTGGGGGCAATCCTGGGGCTGCTGGGCATGGCGCGGATCGCGCTGTGGCAGACCCTGGGTTTCTACGACTATGGGCCGCATTGGGTGCTGGTGGCGACCACGGTCGGCACCGGGCTGGTCGGCATCGTGACCTTCGGCTCGCTCGCCGGGTCGATGCTGCCCTTCCTGCTGCAACGCCTGGGCTTCGATCCCGCCAGCGCCTCGGCGCCGTTCGTGGCGACGCTGGTCGATGTGACCGGGCTGGTGATCTATTTCAGCATCGCGCTCGCCATCCTGTCGGGGACGCTCCTGTAATTCCTCCCCGATACGGGGAGGTGGCAGCGCACAGCGCTGACGGAGGGGGGCTTCCTCATTAGACAGTCCTCGCGGCGATCCCCCTCCACCAGCTTCGCTGGTCCCCCTCCCCGTGCCGGGGAGGATTATTTTGCCTGCCAATACCGCACATAATCCACCTTCATCGCCTGGGGCAGCGCGGCATCGTCCACGCCCCTCTGCCCGCCCCAGTCGCCCCCGACCGCCAGGTTCAGGATCAGCGAATAGGGCCGCGTGAACGGCCAGGCCGCTGCGCCGCCCGGCTGGTCGTTCTTCACGCGCATATAGGCGCGCCCGTCGACACCGATCGTGATCGTCCCGGGCGTCCATTCCAGCTGATAGCGGTGATAGTCCGTACACGCCCCCGCCACGCGCACCTCGGCACCGCGCTGTGTCTTCAGCCGGTGGTTGAAGGCGGCGGAATGAACCGTGGCGTGGATCACCTCGGGGTCGAAGCCGACCATCTCCATGATGTCGATCTCCCCGCCATCGGGCCAGCGCGATCCATCCATCGGCAGCAGCCAGATGGCGGGCCACATGCCGCGCCCGCAGGGCAGCTGCGCGCGTACCTCGTAAAAGCCATATCCCAGCGTCTGCTTCGTCACGAGCTTGGCGGAGCTATAGCGCTGGCCGCCCCAATCGGCTTCCTTACGCAGCGCCTCGGCCCGCGCTTCGATGACCAGCGCGCCCTTTTCGATCCGGGCATTGGTCCGGTCGGGACCGGCATAATATTGCAGCTCGTGATTGGGCCAGCCCGTCCTGTTCTGGCCCGTGTCCCAGCGCCAACGGCGCATGTCGATCGACCCGTTGAACTCGTCTCCGAAGCTGGGCCGCGTGGCCGGGGCCACCATAGCCCCGTCATAGGCATAGTTGGTCGCACCAAGCGACGGTGTATCCATCTGTTGCGCGGACGCCCCGGTGGCCAGCAGCGTCACGCCCGCCAGCCACCACGTCATTTTCTTCACGGTCATCCCTCCCGGCTTTTGGGGAGGGTATGGCGGATCAACCCGCGATGGTGAAGACCGAACCGGAGTCGACGCGGATGCCCGCCCCGTTGATGAAGCTCGCCCGTTCCGACACCAGGAAGGCGACGGCGGCGGCGACCTCCTCGGGACGGCCACGTCGCTTGAGCGCCATGCCGGGACGTTCCTCATCCAGGAACGTCTCGATCGCCTCGTCGAAGCTAACGCCCTTCTCCTCGGCGCGCTTCTTCATCATCTTGTCGGTCATCGGCGTCGCGATGAAGGCGGGCGAGACGGTGTTCACCAGCACATTGTCGGGGCCATAGGCCTTGGACAGCCCCTTGGCGAGGCTGAGGATACCGGCCTTCGCCGCGCAATAGGGCAGTTCGTCGACATAGGGCTGCACCGCATCCTCGGAGGCAAACAGCACGATCCGGCCCCAGCCCTGACTGCGCATCGCCCGGATCGCCTCACGACACATCCGCACCGCGCCCATCAGGTCGATATCGATCGTCTCCTGCCAGCCCTTGTCGTCGATCTCCAGGAAGTCGCCGGTCGCGCCGGTGACGCCCGCTGCGTTCACATAGATGTCGGGATCGCCCAGCCGCTCGCGCACCCCGGCCCAGATCGCGCGGACCTGATCGACCTGGGTCACGTCGCCCGTAACCGCGATCACCTCACCCAGTGGGGACAGTTCCTCGACCGCCTCGTCCAGCGTCCCGTCCGGCTTGTCGGTCAGCGCGACGCGCACACCCGCTTCCAGCAACAGGCGCGCGGTTTCCTTGCCCATACCGGAGTCCGCGCCGCTGATGAGCGCGATGCGCCCCTTGATACCCAGATCCATCGTCATTCTCCTTGGACATTGCGGCCGGCGGCGCATGCTGATGTCGATCATCGATACGGATCAACCGTCCCGGCCTTGAAGTGCCGAGGTCCGATAGGGTTCCGTCACTTGGCAGCGATAAGTCTTTGATCTCCGGCGGAACGGCCGACCGCCCCACCCGTTCGAAAAGCCCCGCCATGTTTGCTGGAGTGCCGGTCGTTGCGCATGTTGTCCGAAGCCGAGATCGCCACCATGCCGCCCGCCGGAGACGGCCCCTTACCGCTGCCGGGCATCGCCGAACTCGCGGCGGGTGCGGCGGAACTCCTCGACCGGTCGGACATCATCCTCGCCGTCACCGACGAGACCCGCGCGCTGGGCGTGACGCGGATGCTGGAGGCGATGGCGCCCGACGCGACCCTGTTGTTCTGCCCCGGTTCCGACGCCCTGCCGGGCGACGACGCCCCCGCCTCGCCCGCCAATGTCGGGCAGCGCGTGTCGGCGCTGCATCGTGCGCAGGCGGCATTGGCCGCGAAGGACCGGGGCCGTATCGCGCTGGTCACCTCGGGCGAAGCACTGGCCCGCGCGCTG
The DNA here is from genome assembly GCA_027562975.1 of Rhynchospora breviuscula. Taxonomy (NCBI): domain Eukaryota; kingdom Viridiplantae; phylum Streptophyta; class Magnoliopsida; order Poales; family Cyperaceae; genus Rhynchospora; species Rhynchospora breviuscula. The sequence goes on from JAMQYH010000866.1 coordinate 10,397, forward strand.
CCGCCGCCCGAGACCTTCGCCGCCGAGCCGCCCTGTGTCGCGATCGACGACCCGTGCGATCTGGCGCAGCTCCACGCAACGCTGCTCGACCTGGGCTATATCGCCGACGAGCGGGCCGACGAGCCCGGCGAAGTCGCATTGCGCGGCCATGTGCTGGACGTGTTTCCTGCCGACTCCGAACAGCCATTGCGCATCGAGGTCGCGGAAGGCCGGATCATCGCGATCCGGTCCTACGACCCCGCCGACCAGCGCAGCACGGGAGAGATCGACCGCCGCGAACTGGGCCGGGTGGCCGAACCGCCGCTTGGCCAGACGCACACCAGCCTGCTCGACCACCTGCCGCAAGCCCGCGTCATCATCGAGCCCGCCGCCGATGAGCGGCGCCGTCGCCTGTTGCTGCTGAGCGCCGATGTCGCCAAGCGCGGATCGAAGCGCGCCGCGCGCGACATGGTCGACGAGCGTCACTGGAAGAAGGCGCTCGACCAGCGTCAAACCGCTCGCATCGCCCGCATCGCCGAGCCACCGCCGCGCTTCGTCGAAAGCCGCTCGCCCCTGCGTGACTTCGCCGCCGCCGCCCGCACGGCGATGAAGGAGGGCACACGCATCGTCCTGATCGGCAGCGAACGCGACCTGCGCTTCCTGGGCAAGCGGGTCGACAATGTCCTGCGCCAGACGGCCAGGCGTGCGCAAAGCTGGCGTGACGTGGTCAAGGCCGAGGCGGGATCCCTCCTGACGCTCGTTGCGCCTGCCCAACGCGGCTTCGCGCGTGACGGCATCCTCGCGGTCAGCGCCGCCGACCTGCTGGGCAGCCGGGCCGAACGGGAGGACGGGGTCGCCCCGCATGTCGACCTGTCGCTGATGCAGACCGCCGAAATCCGCGTCGGCGACACCGTCATCCACGAAGATCACGGCATCGCCACCGTCGTCGGACTGGAGGCGATCGACGGGCAGGACGGCGTATCGGGCGACGCGATCAAGCTGGAATATGCACGCGGCGCGACCCGGCTGGTCCCCGTGGCGGAGGCCGATCGGTTGTGGCGCTATGGCGGCGAGGATGACGCGGTCCGCCTCGATACGCTCGACGGCAAGAGCTGGCACGAACGGCGGCGTGGCATCGACGAAGCGATCGCGACGACCGCCCGCCAGCTGACCGATATGGCCGCCGAGCGCGCCGAACGCCATGCGCCCGTGCTCGATCCCCCCGTCGCCGATTATGAGCGGTTCGCGGCAGGCTTTCCCTATAGCGAGACGCCGGACCAGTTGGCCGCCATCGAGGCGGTCCGCGCCGATCTCGCTTCAGGCCGCCCGATGGACCGACTGGTCGTCGGCGATGTCGGCTTCGGCAAGACCGAGGTCGCCCTGCGCGCCGCGGCCATCGCGGCACTCGCAGGACGACAGGTGGTGGTGGCCGCGCCGACCACCGTGCTGGCCCGCCAGCATCTCGACAGCTTCGCCGCGCGCTTCGAGGAGGCGGGCATCGCGGTGGCCGGCCTCTCCCGCCTGTCCACCGCCGCCGAGAAACGGAAGGTCAAGGCCGGGCTGGCCGATGGCAGTGTCCGCATCGTCATCGGCACCGGCGCGGTGGCGGCCAAGGGGGTGACCTATAAGGACCTTGCGCTGGTCATCGTCGATGAGGAACAGCGTTTCGGCGCCGCCGACAAGGCCCGGCTTCAGGCGCTGTCCTCGGGCCATGTCCTGACCCTGTCCGCCACGCCGATCCCGCGTACGCTCCAGGCCGCGCTGGTCGGCCTGCGCCAGCTGTCGATGATCGCCACCCCGCCCGCACGACGCCAGCCGATCCGTACCGCCGTCTCCACCTTCTCGCCCGAGACGTTGCGTGCCGCCCTGTTGCGGGAGCGGTCGCGTGGAGGGCAGAGCTTCGTCGTGGTGCCGCGCATCGCCGACATGGCCCCGCTTGCCGAGAAGCTCGCCCGCATCGTGCCCGAACTGGAGGTGATGCAGGCGCATGGCAAGCTGCCCGCCGCCGAGATCGACGACGTCATGGTGCGCTTCGGCCGGGGGGAAGGCGATGTGCTGCTGGCGACCAACATCATCGAGGCGGGGCTGGACGTGCCACGCGCCAACACCATGGCGGTCGTCCATGCCGATCGCTTCGGCCTGGCCCAGCTCCACCAGTTGCGCGGACGCGTGGGGCGTGGGCACCGGCGGGGGCAGGTCCTGCTGTTCGCCAAGGGTGAGGACGCCATCGCGCCGCGTACCCTGAAACGGCTGCGCACGCTGGAGGCGTTCGACCGGCTGGGCGCAGGTTTCGCGATCAGCGCCCGCGACCTCGATATGCGCGGCGCGGGCGATCTGCTGGGCGATACGCAAGCCGGTCACATGCGGCTGATCGGGGTCGAGCTGTACCAGCAATTGCTGGAGGATGCGCTGCGCACCGCGCGCGGCGAGACGGTCGAGCGCTGGACGCCCGAATTGCGCATCGGTGTCGAGGGTCGCCTGCCCGAGGCCTGGATCCCCGATGAGGATTTGCGCATTTCGCTCTATGCCCGGCTGGGGCGCTTACGCGACGATGCCGCGCTGGATGCGTTCGAGGCGGAACTGGAGGATCGGTTCGGCGAATTGCCGGAGGATGCCGCCACGTTGTTGGCGCTGGCCCGGTTGCGCGAGCGGATGCGGATGCGGTCGATCGCGCGGATCGATGCTGGCCCCGCCGCCATCGCGCTGACCCCGCATGGCCAGGAACCCGACCTGGGCGGTATCGAGGGGCTGGAGGAAAAGGACGGTCGTCATCTCCTAAAGGAGCGGCACGACAGTCCCGCCGATCGGCTTTCGCGGCTGGGCGCGTTGCTCGCGTGAACCATGCCATTGGCGGCGACGCCCGCGCGGCGTAGGGCCGCCCCCGAACAGAGAGGATTTTCGCCATGGCTTTTCCCGAACCCTATACCGCCGACCCCGCGCGTTACGACGGCCGGATGCCCTATCGCCGGACCGGGCGCAGCGGCCTGAAGCTGCCCGCGATCAGCCTGGGGCTGTGGCAGAATTTCGGCGGGACGGATGTCTTCGAGACGGGTCGCGCGATCCTGCGCCGGGCCTTCGACCGGGGCGTCACCCATTTCGACCTCGCGAACAATTACGGGCCGCCCTATGGCTCGGCGGAGGAGAATTTCGGGCGGGTGATGGCGAGCGATTTCGCCCGTCACCGCGACGAACTGATCCTGTCGACCAAGGCGGGCTGGGACATGTGGCCGGGTCCCTATGGCGATGTCGGTTCGTCGAAGAAATATCTGATCGCCAGTTGCGACCAGAGCCTGAAGCGGATGGGCGTCGATTATGTCGACATCTTCTATTCGCACCGCGTCGACCCCACGACGCCGCTGGAAGAGACGATGGGTGCGCTGGTCCAGCTGCACCGGCAAGGCAAGGCGCTCTATGTCGGCATTTCCTCCTACGATGCGGGGCTGACCCGGCGCGCGGCCGCGATCCTGGCGGAGGAGAAGGTGCCGCTCTTCATCCACCAGCCCAGCTATTCGATCCTGAACCGCTGGGTCGAACCCGAGCTGTTGGCTACGCTGGAAGAGCTGGGCACGGGCTGCATCGCCTTTTCCCCGCTGGCGCAGGGCATGTTGACGGGCAAGTATCTGGACGGCGTGCCGAAGGATGCCCGCGCCAGCCGGGGTGGTTCGCTGTCGCAGTCGCTGCTGACCGAGCAAAATCTGGCCGTGATCCGGCGGCTGAACGACATCGCCCAGGCGCGCGGGCAGACACTGGCGCAGATGGCGATCGCCTGGGTGCTGCGCGATCCGCGTGTCACCTCCGCGCTGATCGGCGCACGGACGGTCGAGCAACTCGACGACTCGCTCGATGCGGTGGTGCGGCTTGATTTCACTTCCGACGAACTGGCGGCGATCGACCGGGCGGCGCAGGACGGCGGTATCAACCTCTGGGCCGAATCCTCCGACATTGCCGAGCTGCCCGCGGCACAGGGCGTCCCGGCCTGACATTGTCGTGAGAACGGGCGGTCGCGGCCGAACCGCCCGTTCCGACATATTTTATCACGGGCGAATGCTGGTATTTGTCGGACAGTTGAACTAGCCTCCCTTAAAAAGGGGATAGCTTCGTGAAGACATTGTTCCGCAGTTGCGCCGTCATCGGCGCCCTTTTCGCGACCACGGCGATCCATGCCGGTGGACAGGTGTCCGCCACGGCCCCTCGCTGCCTGGAGATCGTGGCGAAGGACAGCCTGCCCAGGCCGCCCGCCCCGCGTGACGCGCGGACCGCCTATCTGATGACCTTCTTCACCGACGAGGATCATTCGCTTCACTTCGCGACATCGCGCGACGGATACAGCTTCACCGACGTCAACGGCGGCAAGCCGGTCATGGACGGGCGGGGAAGCGGCCGAGCAGAAGGGCATTCGCGACCCGCACATCATGCGCGGTCCCGATGGCGGTTTCTATATGTCGATGACCGACCTCCACATCTTCGCCAAGCGCGAAGGGTTGCGCGACACCGAATGGGAACGCCCCGAGGCGCAATATAGCTGGGGCAACAACCGCAACATGATCTTCATGAAGTCCTATGACCTCATCCACTGGTCCCGGTCCCGGGTCACGCCATCGGCGCTGTTCCCGCGCTACCGCGACGCGGGCAATATGTGGGCGCCCGAAACGATCTACGATCCGCAGCGCAAACGCCTGATGGTCTATTTCACCACCCGCGACGGCAACGGGCCGAACTATCTGGTCTATTCCTATGCCGACAAGGACTTCAGCACCCTGACCGAAGAGCCGAAGAAGCTGTTCGACTATCCCGATCCCAAGGTGAACGTGATCGACGCCGACATCACCAGGGTCGGCGACAAATATCACATGTTCTATGTCGCACATCAGGCGCCGGCAATATCCGCCATTCGGAGTCGTCGCAGATCAATAGCGGCTGGACCAAGGACCTGCGCAAGGTCGATCCCGAAACCGTTGGGACGGAAGCGCCGACATTGTGGCGGCGAAACGGCACGAACACCTATGTCCTGATGTACGATGTGTTCGGCATCAACCCGAACAATATGGGCTTTTCCGAAACCACCGACTTTGTGACCTATCGGAATATCGGTCGCTTCAACGAACCCGGATCGCCGATGAAGGCCACGAACTTCACCCGGCCCAAACATGGCGCGGTGGTCGCGATCAGCCCGGCCGAGGCCACGCGACTGGAACGATATTTCGCCGCACGTTGAACGTGAAGTTGCGCCCGACCCTGGCAGGTCGGGCGCAACGGTCGGTCTGGGTTACTTCGCGGCGCTGCTCACATCACCCTGGCCCATGGCCGATACCAGGACATTGCCCGAGCCGGAGAAGTTGGCGGCGGGCAGGTTGGCGACCTTGTCACCCACCTTCACCAGCACCCGCTCGACCGCGCCCCGGGCGTTGGTGCGGATCGACTGAACAGCACCGATCGCCCGGCCCTGCGCATCGTTGACGACCATGCCGGTATCGACTGGAAAGGCCCCGCCCTGCGCCGCGCCGCTACCGGCCAGCGCCAGATTGCCCGCCAGCGAACCGTTGCCGCCCGTCGCCGATGCGTTGCCCGAACCCGAGCCTGCCACGCTGCCACCCGCATTGGCGGCACGATTGGTCAGGTTGGAGACGGTGCCCCGCGCCCGATCGCCGACCGCCCCGGCGGTGTCGCGCACCCGTCCGGCGACGTTACCGACCGCGTTCACGCCGCGCCCCGCGGTCTCGCGCACCGCATCGGTGCCGACCAGCCGGGCATCCACGCCGCCGCCGACCGCACCCGAGGCCGAACCGTTTGCGCCGCCCGACTGGCTGCCGACCCGCGTCGCACTGTCCAGCGTCGAGCCGCCAACGGCTTCACCCGAAGCCGCCACCCGGCCACGGCGCAGATCGACATTGCGGTCGCCGCGCACCGATCCACGCGTCCGGGTCGCCGTGTCGGTCGCGGCGCGACCGGTCTGGCCAGCTGCGCTCAGCGTGCCGTTCACACCCGCCGGTCAGGCCGCCGGTGACACCGCCCAGCTGACCGCCCAGCTGACCGCCCAGGGCGCCACCACCAACCAGGCCACCGCCGCCACCCAGCAACTGCGCCGAAGCGGGCATTGCGACAAGCGCCGCAGCGAGGATCGTGGTGCCGGAAAAAAGGGTCTTCATCATCATTCTCCTGACTTCTGGAGAGACAACGGAAGGCCCTTCCCGTTTCATCCCTAAAAAATGCGCCCCTCACGGCGCGGGCGTTCGGCAATCCGTGCAAACCACTCCACGGCCGAGGAATTTCTCCTCGCCTCTGCGGCCATTTTTTTGGGCTTGGGCATCGATATCGGCCAGCGCGGTGCGGATTTGAGCAGGGTCGAGCGACGGATAGGCGGCGGCCACGCGGCCCGCGACCAGCGGCGCGGCAAAGGACGTGCCGCGTACCCTGAAACGACGTCCGCCCACCCCGGCGGCCAGCATGTCCGCCCCCGGGGCGGCATAGTCGAGATGGCTCGCCCGCCCAGCCTCGATCAGCGGACGCCCCCGCCCGTCGACACCGGTCACGGCAATGACGCCGGGATAGGAGGCCGGATAGGCGGGCGGCGCGGCCGGGCCGTTATTGCCGACCGCCGCCACAATGATCAGGCCCCGCTTCTGCGCCGCCGCGACGACGCGCGCAAGCAGCGGGTTGGGGGGACCGACCAGGCTGATCGTCGCCACCGACACGCGCTGTTCGACCAGCCAGCCCAGTGCCTTGGCGATGGCGGTCGCATTGCCGCCCGCCGGATCGCTGCCATAGACATCGGCCGAGGCGATCCGCGCGCCGGGCAGCGATCCCCGAATGCCGTTGCCCCCCGCAATCAGCGAGGCGACCGCCGTGCCATGGTCATTGGCGCGCGGCGCGCCGGTCGCGAACCCCTTGCTCCGTTCCGCGCCTTCTGCGCCACCGTCGATCACACCAACCATCGTACCGCGCCCTGCGACGGTTTCGGCAGTGGACAGGGCGGCACGTGCCCCTCCCCCGCTCGGCAGATGGAGCTGATCGGCGCTCACCTCCCCGCCCAGCTTTTCGAGGACACGCAAGGCGGCCTTCAACGACTGGCCCGGCGGCACCCGCAACCGGACGAAGCCGACGCCCAGCACATCGTCGCGCTCGATCACCGTGAAGCCCAGCGGCCCGACCGCCGCGAGCAGCGAGTCGCTCGGACCGTCCACCACCACCTCCCCCGCCCGTGCCGGAAAGCCCGACGGGTCCAGCGCGATCGCGTTGGGATGATCGCGGACCAGTTGGGCGAAGGTGGCGCGGCGGACCTGCTCCAGCTGTCGCACGGTCGCGCGCGAAGCGGCATCCACCCGGTCGATCACCGGGTCGGCCAGCGCCGCAATCCCCCGTCCCACCGAGGGCAGGCCACCCGGCAGCGACGGCATTCCCGGCAGCGAGGGGAGCAACTGCGCCCGCCCCGCCGTCACACCCAGCACAAGCCCCGCCGCCGCCATCGATAATGCCAGATAGCGCGTCGTCCGCTTCATCGCCGTTCACCCATTGTCAAAATACACGCTGACATGGATGAAACGATGAACCTCATCCGTTTCATCCCGGCAACAAGGAAAACAGGTTTGGCCGCTTTCGAGACCGAGTTGCTGGCGCTGCTTCCGCGACTGCGCCGGTTCGCGCGATCGCTCACCCATGACGGGGCGGATGCGGACGATCTGTGCCAGGTCACGATCGAAAAGGCGCTGATCGCGCGCGGTTCGTGGCAGGCGGGGACACGATTGGACAGCTGGATGTACCGGATCATGCGCAATGCCTGGATCGACACCGCCCGCGCCCGGTCGCGCGCGGCGGAAACCTTCGTCGCCGAAGAGGCGGGGCTGGGTGTCGGACGTGCCGGCCATGCTGAGGCGCGGGTCGCGCTGAACGAGGTGGACGCCGCGATGCGCACCCTGCCCGACGAACAGCGCGAGGCGGTGGCGCTCGTCCTGGTCGAGGGGTTCGCCTATAAGGAAGCCGCCGAGATATTGGACATTCCGATGGGCACCCTGACCTCGCGACTGGTTCGGGGCAGGCAAGCGCTGATGGCGCGGTTGGGAGAAGCGGCATGACGATCGAACCCGAATTGCTGATGGCCTATGCCGACGACGCGCTCGACCCGCTGACGACCAAGCGCGTGGAGCGTGCCATCGCCGCCGATCCCACGCTGGCCGAGGAGGTCGCGCGCCACCGCCGCCTGAGGGCGAAACTGGGTGCGGCCTATGCCCCGATTGCCGACGATCCCGTACCCGACCGACTGGCGGCGATGCTGACCGGCAATGTCGTACAAATGACGAAGCGCCAACCGCGTCCCCCACGCATCTCGGCCGCCTGGCGATCGGCCGCGGCAATGGCGGCGTGCCTCGTCGTCGGGGTGCTGGTCGGGCGCGGCGTACAACGGGAAGGACCTGTCGTCGCGACCGACCATGGCCTCTACGCCGCCGGTTCGCTCGCCAGGGCGCTGGACGATCAGGCCAGCGGTGCGAAGGGGCCGGTGCGCATCGCGGTCAGCTTCCGTGCGCAGGACAATGGCTTTTGCCGCGTATTCCAGTCGGCCGAGGCGGACGGCATCGCCTGTCGTGACCCGAAGGGCTGGGCCTTGCGCCGGACCATGCCGGGCAGCACGCCCGGCGCAGGAAGCGGCTATGTCCAGGCGGGATCGTCGGACGCCGAACTGATGGCGGCGGCGCAGGACATGATGGCCGACATGCCGCTGGACGCGGCGGGCGAGAAAAAGGCGATCGCGAGTGACTGGCGGGCGCGCTGAGCGATGATTTCGGAAAGCGATCGTTTCCACCACGTCAGTGGACCGACCGCACATTCGCCCTATCTTGAGCGCATGAAAAAGATCGGTTTCCTCTCGTTCGGCCATTGGTCGCCCTCGCCCCAGTCCGCCACGCGCTCGGCGCAGGACGTGCTGCTCCAGTCGATCGACCTTGCCGTCGCCGCCGAGGAGCTGGGCGCGGACGGGGCCTATTACCGGGTCCATCACTTCGCGCAGCAGCTCGCCTCCCCCTTTCCGCTGCTCGCCGCCGTGGGCGCGCGGACCAGCCGGATCGAAATCGGGACCGGCGTGATCGACATGCGATACGAAAACCCGTTCTACATGGTCGAGGATGCCGGGTCGGCCGACCTGATCAGCGGCGGGCGCCTGCAACTCGGCATCAGCCGCGGTTCGCCCGAACAGGTCATCGATGGCTGGCGGCATTTCGGCTATGGCCCCGCGCAGGGCGAGACGGACGCCGATATGGGCCGCCGCCATGCCGAGGTGTTCCTGCACCTGCTGAAGGGCCAGGGTTTCGCCAAGCCCAATCCCCGCCCGATGTTCCCCAACCCGCCGGGCCTGCTGCGGCTGGAGCCGCATTCGGCCGGGCTGCGCGACCGCATCTGGTGGGGATCCGCCTCCAACGCCACGGCGATCTGGGCCGCCCAGCAGGGCATGAACCTGCAAAGCTCGACGCTGAAGGCCGATGAGAGCGGCGAACCGTTCCATGTCCAGCAGGCCAGACAGATCCGCGCCTATCGCGAAGCCTGGGCGACGGCGGGGCATGGCCATAGCCCACGCGTCTCCGTCTCTCGCTCGATCTTTGCGCTGACCACCGATCAGGACCGCGCCTATTTCGGCCGCGACGACAGCCAGGATCAGGTCGGCATCATCGACAATATGCGCGCGGTCTTCGGCAGGTCCTATGCGGCCGAACCGGAAAAGCTGATCGAACAGCTGCGCGCGGACGAAGCGATCGCGGAAGCGGACACGCTGCTGCTGACCGTACCCAACCAGCTGGGCGTCGATTACAATGCGCATGTGATCGAGAACATCCTGCGCCACATCGCGCCTGCGCTGGGCTGGCGCTGACCACGGGACAGGCTCCGGCTGCGGTCGGGGCCGAAGCCATGGTGCCGATGATACGGGAAGAAATGGCGCGCCCGGAACGATTCGAACGTCCGACCCTCAGATTCGTAGTCTGATGCTCTATCCAGCTGAGCTACGGGCGCGCATGAGGTCCCTGTCGAGACCTGATTTTGATCCACTGGCGCGCCCGGAACGATTCGAACGTCCGACCCTCAGATTCGTAGTCTGATGCTCTATCCAGCTGAGCTACGGGCGCGCTGTGGAGGTGGGCTGATAGAAGCGCTTCGGAATCTTGGCAACCCCCTTGCGAAGGTTATCCACATTTTTTGTGGAACCGGACCCGGACGGGCTTTCCGGCATTTGGTCCGGCACCCCTGTTGCGGTTAGGAAGATCGCGATGACCCCCTATCGCCCTGCCCCATTCGCCCTGCGCGCCTCTCACCTGCGCGCTTGTGTCCTTCTTGTTGGCCTGATCCTGGCCGGATGTGCACGGGATCGCGACACGACGCCCTATCCTTCGCTGGCGGTTCGGCCGGTCGAGAAACAGGGTTTCGCCGAACCCGCCGTAAAGCCGGTCGTGCTTCGCCCCGATCCGGCCCTGGATACTCAGATCGCGGAGATGACCCGCCGCCTGACCGCCGTCGAAGAGGAGTTCACCAAGGCGCACGACCAGGCACGCACCGACGCCGCCAGGGCGCGCGGCGCGGCAGTGGGCAGCGAGGCATGGCTGACGGCCCAGACCGAACTGGCGACGCTGGACGAAATCCGCGCGCGGGCCTCGTCGCTGCTGACCGAGATCGACGATCGCGCCATCCAGCGGGCCGCTGCGCTGGAGCCGGATTATCCCACGCTGATCGCGCTGCGGGAGCGGGCATCGGCGGCGGTCACGCGGCAGGCGGCGCAGATCAAGGCGATCAGCGACAGCCTGCCCGCCGCCTGACCCCGTCAGAACTGGCGGATAAAGGGCAGGATGCTGGAATAATCGTCGGTCCAGGCCGCAAGACCCGCTGGCGCCACCGCCGGGGTCCAGTCGCCGCCCTGCGCCTCCAGCGTCTTCAGCACGCGCGCATCCCGCGACAGCGCCAGCCAGACCGAGGCGGTCGCCTGCGCCTCGCGATCCAGATCGGTCGGCACATAACTCATCCGCGCAATCGCCCAGCCCCCCTCGCGCGCGGCGGCGGCGACCAGCGGCTCGAGATCGACGAAGCGGTTGGAGATATGGACGAGCAGCAGCCCACGAGGTGACAGGACCCGCGCATAGGTGGCGAACGCCTCGCGGGTCAGCAGATGCGCCGGAACCGCGTCGGAGGAAAAGGCATCGAGCGCCAGCAGGTCCAGGCTGGCGGGGGCTTCGGCGGCGAGGCGGATGCGGGCGTCGCCGATGCGGATGACGGGATCGGGCTGGCAGCGACGAAGATAGCTGAACTGGCCGGTATCGCGCGCGATGCGGACGATGACCGGATCGATCTCGTAGAAGCGCCAGCTCTGGCCTGGCCGGGCATAGCAGGCGAGCGTTCCCGTCCCCAGCCCGACCACACCGATTCGCGCCGCCGGGCCATAGAGCATCGGCGCGGCGCGCATGGCGCGCCCGACCGCCGAATAGGGCGCATAATAGGTGGTCGGCGTCCGCTCCCGCGCCTCCGAGCCGCGAAGCTGGATGCCGTGGACGGTCGAGCCATGATCCAGTTCGCGATAACCCGCTCCGTCGCGCACGGTATAGACGCCGAAATAGCTGCGCATCCGGGCGTCTCGCTCCATCGACAACGACAGCGCGCGATAACCGCCGAACAGCACCAGCGCGCCGCCCAGCAGCAGCACGAAACCGGTGCGCGCCCCGATGGTCAGGAACCCCAGCGCGGCGATGACCAGGAACACTGTCCCCTGCCGCTCCTCGCCGAACCACGCCGCAGGCCCGACCAGCCGCAACGCAAGAACCAGGCCGATCATCCCCGCCAGCGCAGCCAGCATCGCGCGCGGATGCCGCCACCAAAGGTCGCGGATCGCCGGCAGGATGAATTGCTGCGGGATCAGCATCCCCGCCGCCAGGATCAGCAGCGGATATTCGTACGTCCAGTCGAACAGCACCGGCGCCAGAATGCCCGCGAACACGCCGCCCAGCGCACCACCGACCGCCATCCACAGGTAAAAGCCGGTGAGCCGATCGACCGCAGGCCGCGCGCGGTACAGGGCGGTGTGCAGCGCCACCGACACCATGAACAACAGCAGCAACGCGACGACGACATTGGAATAGGGCCGCTCGGGATAACCGCCCATGATGACTCCGCCGAACAGCAGGAGCGTCACCGGCGCGATTCGGGTCAGCGTATCCGCCCCGCCCCGCCGGGTGGCGAAGGCGATGATGAAGCTCGCCAGATACAGCCCCAGCGGCAACACCCACAGCAGCGGCATCGCGACGATATCGGTCGTGATATAGGTCGAGGTCGCCAGCACCAGTCCCGAGGGCACCGCCGCCAGCGCGACCCAATAACCGATGCGCCGCCATCCCGGCGCGGCCGAACCTGGTGCAGGGTCTGCCGCCGGGTCGTGCGACGCCGGGAGTCGCATCGCACACGCCACGACCAGCAGCGCGAGCAGGCCATAGCCCAGGCTCCACAACCGGCTCTGACCATGCAGCGTCATCGCCGGTTCGACCAGCAGCGGATAGGCGATCAGCCCGGCAAAGCTTCCCAGATTGGACGCCGCATAAAGTGCGTACGGATTACGCCCCGGCTGGGCCAGCGCGAACCAGCGTTGGATCAGCGGGGCCTGCGCCGACACGGCAAGGAACAGTGGCCCGATCGACAGGCCGAGCAGCCATGGCACCCACAGCGCCGGTTCGGCATCGGGCGGCAGGTCCACCGCCATCAACCCGATCGGCAACCACAAGGCCGCCGCCGCCAGCACCAGGATATGCACCCCCGCCTGCACCTTGGGCCGCCACCGTCCCAGCGCATGGGCATAGGCATAGCCGCCCAGCAACAGCGCCTGATAGACGAACATCGCCGAGTTCCAGACGGCGGGCGCCCCGCCCAGCCGGGGTAGCGCCATACGCGCAACCAGCGGCTGGACCAGAAACAGCAGGAACGATCCGGTCAGGATCGTCGCCACGAACAGCGCACGCACCGCCAGATCCGGGATACGGCGTGCCACCGGGAACAGGGTCAGGCGTTCAGCAATCGTGCGGCATGGGCGGCGTGATAGGTCAGCACCCCCGAGCATCCGGCGCGCTTGAACGCCATCAGCGTCTCCAGCACCATCGCGTCACGGTCGGCCGCACCCGCCGCCACCGCCGTCTCGATCATCGCATATTCCCCCGACACCTGATAGGCGAAGGTCGGCACGCGGAACTCGTCCTTCACGCGGCGAATGATGTCGAGATAGGGCAGGCCCGGCTTCACCATGACGCTGTCAGCACCCTCGGCCAGGTCGAGCGCCACTTCGCGCAGCGCTTCCTCGGCATTTGCATGGTCCATCTGATAGGTGCGCTTGTCGCCCTTCAGCAGACCGCGCGTGTTCACCGCGTCGCGGAACGGCCCGTAAAAGGCGCTGGCATATTTGGCGGCATAGGCCATGATCTGGACGTTGACGAAACCTTCGGCCTCCAGCGCGGCGCGGATCATGCCGATCCGCCCGTCCATCATGTCCGATGGCGCGATGACGTCCGAACCCGCGCGCGCCTGCGTCAGCGCCTGCTCGACCAGCGCATTGGCGGTGTCGTCGTTCACGACATAACCCGCCGCATCGACCAGCCCGTCATGGCCGTGCGTGGTATAGGGATCGAGCGCGACATCGGTCAGCACGCCGATATCGGGCACCGCGTCCTTGATCGCGCGAATCGCCCGACACATCAGATTGTCGGGGTTCATCGCCTCGCGGCCGTCATCGGTGCGCAGGTGCGAGGGCGTGTTGGGGAACAGCGCGAGACAGGGAATGCCGAGCGCCGCAGCTTCCCTAGCCCGCGCGACGATCCCGTCCAGCGACCAGCGCGACACGCCGGGCAGGCTGGCGATCGGTTCCTCCACACCCTGCCCCTCGGTCACGAACAGCGGCCAGATCAGATCGGCCGGGGTCAGCACCGTTTCCGCATGAAGCCGACGGCTCCATTGCGAGGCGCGGGTACGACGGAGGCGAAGCGCGGGATAAGATGCAGTCATCAAATGGGCTTTTGCGGGATCGGACCGCGCTTGCCAAGCGTTGCGTGCAAAGCGTTCCGGGGGCGAAAGGAATTGACGGTTGCGAGAAATTCGATCGGCAGCGATGGTGGTGAACGCCAAGTCGCGGCGCGGACAAGCCCTGTTTCAGCAGGCCTGTGCGGCGATGTCCGACCTCCCCTTTCCGGTCGACGCCCGCGCGGTGGAGGACCCGAAGGATCTGGAACCGACCGTCCGCGAGTTGCTGGCGGACAAGCCCGACCTGTTGATCCTGGGCGGCGGTGACGGCACGATCAGCGGGCTGGTCGACCTGATGGTCGGGCATGACGTGATGCTGGGCGTCCTGCCGCTCGGCACCGCGAACAGCTTCGCCCGCTCGCTCGGCATTCCGCTGACGATCGAAGGCGCGGTCGAGGTGATCCGCAACGGTCGCCCGCGCCGCATCGATCTGGGCATGATCGACAATGACTATTACGCCAATTGCGCCGCGATGGGGATCAGTCCCAAGATCGCCGAGACGGTCCCGCACGGCCTGAAGCGCGTGGGTGGTCGGCTGGGCTATCTGGCCTGGGCCGCCTATCAGTTCCTGCGCTTCCGCCCCTTCACCCTGATCGTCGAGCAGAATGGGACGCGCGAGCGGCTGCGCGTCGTCGAGGTGCGCATCTCCAACGGCCCCTATCATGGCGGCACCGAACTGGTGGACGCCGCCGCCGTCGACTCGGGCGAGATCGTCGTCCAGGCGGTGTGCGGCCACGTGAAGCGCCGCCTGATCGTCAACTGGGCCGCGAGCATCCTGCGCAGCGACTATCGCAAGGAAAAGGTCCGCGACTTCCGGGGGCGCGAGATCAAGCTCACCACCATCCCGCCGCTGCCCATTTCGATCGACGGGGAGGTGCTGGCGCGTACGCCGGTGACGGCAAAGATCGCCGCGGGCATTATCGAAGTGATTGCGCCCGCCGCGTGACTATTCCTCCCCTGTAAGGGGAGGTGGCACGGCGCAGCCCTGACGGAGGGGTGTCACCGCCAGCGGGGATACCCCTCCACCAGCCTTGGGATGGTCCCCCTCCCCTTGCAGGGAAGGAGTTTTTTCTGTCTTACCCGACCGGCATCGCCTTGTTGGTCGGCTGTCCCTCGGCCAGCGCCTGTTCCTCACATTCTTCCTTGCCCGCGGTCGGCGCCATCCGCCCCTTCCGCCAACCGCCATGCCGGTAATAACCGATGGTCATCAGCATCGAGGCGAGCGATCCGGCCGGAAAGCTCCACCAGATCGCATCCGCGCCCAGGCTCGGCTCCAGCAGGTTGGCGAGACCAAAGCGCACCGGGAACATCGCAATCGCCAGGATGACGAGCGGCCCGACCACCGCGCCATTGGCGCGCACGGTCGCCGCCAGCACCATCGACACACCGAACAGCATGAAGCTCCAGCCGCCGATCAGGTTGATCTTGGCCGCGATGCCGATCGCGTTCTGCTCGTTGCCCAGGAACAGCCACAGGACATGCCGGTCGAGCAAAGTCACCGCGAGCACCAGCACGCCGGTCAGCAACAGGTTCATGCGAAGCCCGGCACGGGTGATCCGGTCGACCCGGTCCCACTCCCCTGCACCGATATTCTGCGCCGCCATGGCACTGACCGCCGCGCCCACCGCCATGGCGGGCATCTGGATATAGGTCCATAGCTGGTTCGCCGCGCCGTAAGCCCGCGGTCGTCGAGGTGCCGTGCCGGTTGACCAGCCCCATCATCGCCAGCGCCGAGGTGGAGACGACCAGCATCTGGAGCCCCATCGGAAACCCCTTGACCACGATGGTCTTGAGCAACTCGACGGTGGGCAGCAGATAGCGCCACTCCACACCGCGCAGCCGGATGACCAGATCCTTGGCATAGAGATAGGTGACGAGCGCCAGCAGTGATCCGGTATTGGCGATCAATGTCGCGATCGCCGATCCCTCTATCCCCAGCGCCGGGATCGGCCCCAGCCCCAGGATGAAGACCGGGTTGAGCGCAACGTCGAGGACCGACCCCAGCGCCATGAATTTCAGCGGCGTGATCGAATCGCCCACGCCGCGCAGCGCCATGGTCAGCAACACAGAGATGAAGCCCGGCGGCATCGCGACGAAGATCACCCGCAGATAGGCAAGCGCCAGTGGAAACACCTCCGCCGGGGTCGCCAGCGCGCGCAGGATGGCGGGTGCGGCCAGCCAGCCGATCCCGACGGTAGCGGTCGAGATCACCGCGAACAATCCCAGTGCCGACCCCAGCACCCGCCGCACCGCCTCCACATCGCGCCGTCCCATCGCCTGACCGATCAGGATGGTGGCCGCCATGCCGAAGCCGAAGGTCGCGGCAACCAGCAGGAACATGATGATATTGGCATTGGTCGTCGCCGCCAGCGCCCGCTCGCCCAGAAACTGGCCGATCCAGATCGCGTTGATCGATCCGTTCAGCGATTGCAGCACGCTCGACCCCAGGTCGGCAGCGCGAACAGCAGCAGGGTCTTGCCGATCGGCCCGGCGGTCAGGTCGCGGCGTCCGCTTGGGGGTTTCACGGTGTCTTGTCTCCGGCGATCCATTCATCTTCGATGAAACGCGCCATCGCGGCATGTTGAAACATCGGCGATCGATTTCCGTGCCCCGTGCAATGGCCGCCCGGATAGCCCCGGTCGAACGCCCGCGGCTCTTCGGGCGGGGCGCTATCGTCGAACAGCGACTGGACGGCCGAAATCCCATCGCCGCGGGGCGTGACGGCCGGCACGATGCCCTGCGCCTTGCCGATACAAGGCGACATGGCCCGGCACTGCCGGATCATCTGCCTGCGCTTTCCTCGCGGATGGCGCGCGTCATCTCCGATACCTGCTGCACCCCTCGGGCATGGGGGCGGCTGCCATAGAGTCCGTTCAGCAATCCCCGGTCGAACGCCGTCAGTTCCGCAGGAGCGACCGCATCGGTGTCGAACAGGGTCAGGATCGTCGCAGACGTCATCCCCTCCACGGGCTTGGTGGCGGCCATGGTCCGCATCACGGCGTAATCGGCAATCTGACCCAGTGTCTTGTTCAGCAGGACCTGACGCTTGATGACCACCACCGAGGCGGCGATGTCCTGGCGGATCGGGCTCAAAAGCCGTGACGCCGCGCCGACCTTCATCTCGGGCCAGTTCGCGGTGGGGCTGTCCTGTTGCAGCACCAGATCGCCGTCGCGCGACACGCGCATGGCGGCGTTCCAGGCATAGACAGGTCCCGCCCCCTTCACGATGCGGCTGACGGCCGGGCGGGACAGGTCCCCGAATATCTGGGGAGAACGGTCGCGCAACGCCAAGAGCTGTTGCTGCGGATCGTCGGCGAACAGGACCAGGATATTGGGTGTGCAGCCATCGGGGGCCATTTTCATGCCCAGCGACTCGACCGTCACCATCATGCGGCGAAGGATTTCCTCGCTGGCCGCGACCGGCAGCCCGGCGGTGCCGATGCAGACCGGCGCGCGAAACCGCATGAGCGGCATGTCCGACTTCGGCGCCCGGTGACACCGATGACCTGATCGCGCACCTCCCGCTCGGTAGCCTGGGGCCGGGCCGTCACGACGACCGTCTCGCCAGTCGTGCCGGGCGGAGTGGGGGTCTGCGGCGCTACCGATTGCGCCATGAGCGGCGACGGCAAGAGAAGCATGGCCCCCATCAAGAAGGCCGTAGTCCATCCCCTGCGCATCGCCACTCTCCCCCTGGCTGGTGAAATTACCCCGCGATCGCGTCCCGGACCGCCTGAAGCGCCTCTGCACCCTTGGTGCCGTCGGGGCCGCCGCCCTGCGCCATGTCGGGACGGCCGCCGCCGCCCTGCCCGCCCAGCGCTGCCACCGCCTTGCGCAGCAGGTCGACCGCATTGTGCTTGGAGGTGAGGTCGTCGGTGACGCCGACCGCGACCGAGGCGCGGCCGTCGTTCACCGCGACCATCACCGCGACGCCCGATCCGCCCAGCGCTGCTTGGCATCGTCGACCGCGCCGCGCAGACCCTTGGCCTCGAAGCCGTCGAGCACCTGGCCGATAAAGGCCACATCGCCGATCTGCTCCGGCCCGGCGGCCGCGCCACCGGCTCCGCCGCCCATGGCCAGCGCCTTCTTGGCCTCGGCCAGTTCACGCTCCAGGCGGCGGCGATCCTCGACCAGCGCGGCGATGCGCGCGGGCACCTCGTCCGGCGTGGTCTTGAGGGTTGCCGCAGCGGCCTTCAGCATGTCGTCACGATGCGACAGATAGGCGCGCGCACCTTCGCCGGTCAGCGCCTCGACACGGCGCACACCGCTCGACACCGCGCCTTCCGACACGATCTTGAACACGCCGATCTCGCCCAGCGCGTTGACGTGGGTGCCGCGCAGAGTTCGAGCGAGTAGGTGCCGTCGGCATCCTCGCCCATCGACACGACGCGGACCTCGTCGCCGTACTTCTCACCGAACAGCGCCATCGCGCCCATTTCGATCGCTTCGTCGGGCGTCATCAACCGGGTGACGACCGGGCCGTTGCCGCGCACCTGCTCGTTCACGCGCGTCTCGACCTCGGCAATGTCGTCGGCGGTCATGCCGACCGGCTGCGAGAAGTCGAAGCGCAGGCGCTACCGGCGCGACCAGCGAGCCCTTCTGCGCGACATGGGTGCCCAGACGCTGGCGCAGCGCCTCGTGCAGCAGGTGCGTCGCCGAGTGGTTGGCGCGGATCGCGGCGCGGCGGGTGGTGTCGATCGCCAGCTTCACGCTGTCGCCGACCTTGATGCCGCCCTCCCGGATCTCGGCATTGTGGACGAACACGCGACCGAGCTGCTTGGAGGTGTCGGTGACGACCGCCGTCAGCCCGGTATCGCTGGAGATGGTGCCGCTGTCGCCGACCTGGCCGCCGCTCTCGCCATAGAAGGGCGTCTGGTTGACGATGATCGATACCGTGTCGCCAGCGGCAGCGCTGTCGACCCGCGCCCCGTCCTTGACCAGCGCCAGCACTTCGCCTTCGCCCGTATCGGACGCATAGCCCAGAAATTCGGTCGAGCCGGTTTCCTCGGCAATGTCGAACCAGACATCGTCCGACGCCTTCGCGCCCGAACCCTTCCAGGCGGCCCGCGCGGCGCGCTTCTGCTCGGCCATGGCGGCGTCGAAGCCTGCGCGGTCGACCGACAGGTTCTGCGCGCGCAACGCGTCCTCGGTCAGGTCGTACGGAAAACCGAACGTGTCGTAGAGCTTGAACGCCGTCTCACCCGCCAGCGTCGCGCCGGGCGCCATGCCCGCCGTCGCTTCGTCGAGCAGCTTCAACCCCTTGTCGAGCGTCTGGCGGAAGCGGGTTTCCTCCTGCTTCAACGTCGCTTCGATCAGCGGCTGCGCGCGGACCAGTTCGGGATAGGCCGCGCCCATCTCGGCGACGAGCGCAGGCACCAGCCGGTGCATCAACGGCTCCTTCGCACCCAGCAGATGCGCGTGACGCATGGCGCGGCGCATGATGCGACGAAGCACATAACCGCGCCCTTCATTGGCGGGCAGCACCCCGTCCGCCACCAAGAAACCGGCCGAGCGAAGGTGATCGGCGATCACGCGGTGCGATGCCTTCTGGCCGTCCTCGGCCTTGGTGTGGGTCAGCTCGCACGGACGCGGCGATCAGCGCCTTGAAGGTGTCCGTGTCATAATTGTCGTGAACGCCCTGGAGCACGGCCGCGATGCGCTCCAACCCCATGCCGGTGTCGATCGACTTCTTGGGCAGCTCGCCGACGATCTCATTGGCTTCCTGCTCGAACTGCATGAAGACCAGGTTCCAGATCTCGACGAATCGGTCGCCGTCCTCCTCCGGGCTGCCGGGAGGACCGCCATAGATATGGTCGCCGTGGTCGTAGAAGATTTCGGAGCACGGACCGCACGGCCCATTCTCGCCCATCGCCCAGAAATTGTCCTTGGTCGGGATGCGGATGATCCTGTGCTCGGGCAGGCCCGCAATCTTCTTCCACAGGTCGAACGCCTCGTCATCGGTGTGATAGACGGTGGCGGTCAGTTTCTCGGGATTGATGCCCCAGACCTTGGTCAGCAGGGTCCAGGCATGGGTGATCGCCTGTTCCTTGAAATAGTCGCCGAACGAGAAATTGCCCAGCATTTCAAAGAAGGTATGGTGCCGCGCGGTATAGCCGACATTGTCGAGATCGTTGTGCTTGCCCCCGGCGCGCACGCACTTCTGCGAGCTCGTCGCGGTCGAATAGGGCCGCGATTCCAGGCCGGTGAACACGTTCTTGAACGGCACCATGCCCGCATTCACGAACATCAGCGTCGGGTCGTTCTGCGGCACGAGCGGCGCGGACGGCACGATCTGGTGCCCTTGCGAACCGAAATAGTCGAGAAAGCCGCGGCGGATGTCGTTGGTCGAGGTCATGGACGCGGGCTTAGGCGAGGTTTCGCGCGCGCTCAAGCGCCCGCGCGTTCGGGGCGGTCCATCGCATCGTCGGCGGTGCCGATTTACGCCACCGGAGATGGCAGATCGCCGCCACGCCCAGCCCGACGCCCAGCATCCGCCCGCCCATGCCACCGCTGCGACCTTTCGCAACCCGCCCGGCAAGTCGTCGATCGAGAGGTTGAGGGTCATCTCGCCTCTTCCCTCTCCCCTGGATAGGGAGAGGGTTAGCGGAGCTTGCCAGCCTTGCTGGCTAGCGCAGCTTGGGTGAGGGGTTGAGCGAGCCCAAGGCTCGCACGCGCCTTGCGCGCCCACCCCTCACCCAGCTCCGACTAAGTCTTTGCTGCGCAAAAACTAAGTTTGCGCAACCCTCTCCCCTCTGCGAGGGGCGAGGGAGGAAGAAACCTAAGCCGACATAGATCCGTCCCGGGCCGGTCCGAACCTCATCCGATCGGAGCCTCGATGCGGCGCGGCGGCGTCGAGAACCAAACCGGCCCCGCCTCCGTCATATGGAAGCAGTCCTCGATCCGAATGCCGAACTTGCCCGGCAGATAGAGCCCCGGCTCGTCGGAAAAGCACATGCCCGTTGCCAACGGCGTCGCCTCGCCGCGGACAAGGTTGACCGGCTCATGCCCGTCCATGCCGATGCCGTGCCCGGTCCGGTGCGACAGGCCCGGCAGGCGATAGCCGGGACCATATCCCTGGCTTTCATAGAAACGCCGCACCGCATCGTCGATGCTGCCCCGCCGGTGCCCCGATCCTTGCGGCGGCGAGGGTGACCTGTTGGCCCTTCGCCACCGTGTCCCAGACTTTGCGCTGCTCGGCACTTGGGGCGCCATGCACCCAGCTGCGCGAGACGTCGGACTGGTAACCCTCGACCGTGCAGCCGCAGTCCATGAGCACGACCTGTCCGTCGGCCACCCGGTGAACCTGCTTGCTGCCATGCGGATAGGCCGAGGCTTCGCCGATCAGCGCCATGCTGAATTCCGGGCGGCCGCCCAGCTTGCGCGTCGCCGCCGTCATCAGCGCGCCGACCTCCGCGCCGGTCATCCCCACCTCGACACGAGGGTAGACCCATCGATAGGCGGCCATCGTCACGTCGGTCGCCAACTGCATCAGCGCGATCTCTGGGGCCGTCTTCACCATCCGGCACCCGCGCACGACCGGATTGGCCGATACCAGCCGGACGCCGGGCAACGCCTGTTGCAGCCCGTCAAAGGCGAAGAAGCGCGCCGTCTCCTCGATCCCGACCGGCCGCCCGGCCAGCTTGCGGTCGCGCAGGAACCCTGCGACCACGGCCAGCGGGTTCCGATCCTCCTGCCACACCCGTATCTCGGCGGCACGGCCAGCGTCTCGCGGACCGAGGGTTCCTCGAAATATGGCGTGACGACGCACGGCTGTCCCTCGACAGGAATGATAACGGCCGTCAGCCGTTCGCTGCGCCACCATTGGACGCCGGTGAAATAGACCATGGTCGAGCCGGGCTCGATCAGGATCGCCCCGATCCCGTTTGCCTTCATCAAGCTCTGCGCCCGCGCCAGCCGCCGGGCGCGCTCCTCCGGGCTGATCGGCACCGCGCCGCCGGTGATGTCGGACAGCCCCGACAGGTCCGGCTCCGCGGCGCGCAGCAGCCCCGGCCGGACAAGGAACGGCAGGGCGGCGGCCGCGATCATGGCGCGGCGGGACAACGGGGTCTGCATGACGGTGACGATAGAATTCTTGACCTGAGCGCCGCAATGCCCTTGGCTCGCCCGTGAATTTTAATTTGGGGTATGCATGGCCAAGCGGCTGACCTTGTACATCTTCATCGGCCTCGTCCTGGGGCTGGTCGTGGGGCTCTCGCTCAACCTGTCGTTGAACGACGGCAGCGCGGCGGCGAGCGCGCAACTCAAAACGATCGCCAGCTATTTCGCGATCGTCACCGGCCTGTTCCTTCGCCTGATCAAGATGATCATCGCGCCTCTGGTCTTCGCGACCCTGGTGTCGGGAATCGCGCAGATGGGCGATACCAAGGCGCTGGGGCGGATCGGGGTGCGGTCGCTGGCCTGGTTCATCTCGGCCAGTCTCGTTTCGCTCAGCCTGGGCATGTTGCTGGTCAACCTGCTGCATCCGGGCGTCGGCCTGAACCTGCCGCTGCCCGCCGTCACCGCCGATAGCGGGGTGGTGAAGGCCGGGTTCGACCTGCAGAAATTCGTGACCCACCTCGTCCCCGCCTCGCTGATCGAGGCGATGGCGACCAACGAGGTGCTGCAGATCGTCATCGGTTCGCTGTTCCTGGGCGTCGCGATCACGGCGGTCGGCGAGCGCGCCGCGCCGCTGGTCCGCGCGGTCGACGCGCTGGTCGCGGTGATGTTGCAGGTGACGGATTACGTCATGCGGGTCGCGCCGGTCGCGGTGTTCGCCGCCGTTGCGGGCACGCTGACCGAGCAGGGGCCGTCAGTGATCGGCAAGCTCGCCATCTTCATGGGCAGCTTCTATCTGGGCCTGTTGCTGCTGTGGTGCGTGCTGCTCGGCGTTGCGGCGCTGTTCATCGGTCCGCGCATCCGCGACCTGATCGCGCATATCCGCGCACCGCTGATCCTCGCCTTCTCGACCGCCTCGTCGGAGGCCGCCTATCCGCGTATCCTGGAGGGGCTGGACCGGTTCGGGGTGCCGCCGCGCATCGCCAGCTTCGTGTTGCCGCTGGGCTACTCGTTCAACCTCGACGGCTCGATGATGTACATGACCTTCGCGTCGCTGTTCATCGCCCAGGCCTACGGCATCGACCTGTCGATCGGGCAGCAGATCACGATGCTGCTGGTCCTGATGGTCACGTCGAAGGGGATTGCGGGCGTGCCGCGCGCCTCATTGGTGGTCATCGCGGCGACCATGCCGATGTTCAACATTCCGGAGGCGGGGTTGCTGCTGATCCTGGCCGTCGACCATTTCCTCGACATGGGCCGCTCGGCGACCAACGTCATCGGCAATGCGGTGGCCAGTGCGGTCATCGCGAAGTGGGAAGGGCCGCTCGACCCGCCCGAGCCGGTCGATGTGGCGTCGCTCCATGCACCGTCGGGCACGCCCCCGAAGGACGCCCCCGACAGCTTCCGCCAGATCGGCGGGCATTGATCGGCGGACCTTGTGCCTCAGGCATAGGCATAGGGTCCGCCCTTGGCGAGCGCCGCCTGATAGGCCGGGCGGGCGTGGATACGCTCCAGCCAGGCAAGGCTCGCCGGGCGGCGCTCGTCCAGCCCGGCGCGCGAGCGGGCGGCTTCCAGCGGGAAGCTCATGATGATGTCGGCGGCCGTCATCTGATCGCCCGCGAACCATGGCGAGCGCGCCAGTTCGCTTTCGACATAATCGAGATGGCGGTCGACCATCGGCTGGAAACGCTTCATCGCCACCTTGCCCATGACCGGGATGCGGCTGAGCACCAGCGTGACGAACAACGGCGGCATCAGCGACCCTTCGGCATAATGCAGCCAGAAGCGCCAGCGCTGCATCGCCTCCCGGTGCGCGGGCGGCCCCAGGCGGCCATCGCCTTTGCCCACCAGATATTCGATGATCGCGCCGGTCTCGGCGATCACCAGCCCGTCATCCTCGATCACCGGCGACTTGCCGAGCGGATGCACGGCGCGAAGTTCGCGCGGGGCCAACATGGTCTTGGGGTCGCGCCTATAGTGCTTCACCTCATAGGGAAGGCCCAGTTCCTCCAGCATCCACAAGATACGCTGCGACCGGCTGTTTTCCAGATGGTGGACGATGATCGTCATGGCTTTTCCCCTCGATTGGGCGGCTCAACGCGCCAAAGGGGATAGCGGACGCATCGGTAAGACTCGTCCTCCGTTGCAGGCCGAACGCTCACGGAGAAAATCGCCGTCCGAAGCCGCAAATGGCCGATGACGACGCAGGTCGGGATTCAATCGGGTCAGCGCCGATGAACGATCACAATCAGAGTGTAACCGGGCTCAGCCTGCGCCGGGATATGCGTTGGAGACGGAAGGTCGACCTCCCCAACCATTTCGATGCGAACACCGATCGACATTCGGGCTCTTCCCCGTCCCTTCCCTGGACAAGGGAAGGAGTTAGAGCCTGCTGCCATCAGCTTGATCTAGAGTCGAAAACGATCAACTCTGCTCACCCCTCCCCTTCAGGGGAGGGGCCGGGGGTGGGGCGCTTCCGCAAGCGAAACGCCCATGGCGATGCCCCACCCCAACCCCTCCCCTGAAGGGGAGGGGCTAGGCTTGGTTCGATCCCATGCCATCATGCTCTTGCGGAGCTTGCCAGCGTGCTGAGTAGCGCAGCTTGGGTGAGGGATTGAGCAGGCCGTCACTTCCGCCAAGACGAAGTCGGCACAACCCTCTCCCGTCTATGAGGGGCGAGGGGAAAAGCGGTAGGATTGGCTGTCGATCCACTCCGGATCAGCCATCCCCCTGCGCAACGGCCCGCCAGATCCACGCCGTGGCTGGCAAGGCAATCCGGTCATGGGAGCGATACTGCGACAGCGCTTCTCGCAAGGCCGCCTCCATCCGCCGCCGTTCATCGGGGGCGGCCTGTGCCAATGCCCGCGCCGCGGGACCGATTTGCGACAGGAAGGACAGCGCGTCCTCGACCGGATCGTCGCCTTCGCCCACCACATAGTCGAACGGCACGCGGACGGCCCCGTCAGGCCGCCATCCGCTTTCCATCAGCCACACCCCGACCTGGTCCATGTCGGCAAAGGCGAAGGGACCGGGCAGGTAAGCGTCGTCCTGCGGAGGAGCGATACCGGTCACCGCATCCGCCAGCGTCGCGAAACTGTTGGCGGCCCGTTCCGCAAAGCAGGAAAAGACCAGATGCGCTCCGTCGCACGCGGCTTGCCGCAAGCTGGCCAGCGCCTCGACGGGATCGGGAAAGAACATCACGCCATGACGCGAGCATAACAGATCGAACGGCCCTTCGGCAGCCGCCACGGCCAGCGCATCGCCGCACTGGAAACGCAGGCCGTCGCCAGACGCCCTGTCCACCCGCGCCTGTGCCACCGCCACCAATTCCGCCGACAGGTCGACACCCGTCACGCGCAATCCCGGCCGCGTCGCCCGGAGCGCCAGACTGGTCACCCCCGCCCCGCAACCGATATCCAGGGCATGGCCCCGTTCGGGCGCGACCGATGCGATCGCCGCGTCGAGATGACGGGACAGGTCCGCCAGGCTGCGGTCGGTCCGGCGCCATTCCGCGGCCCAGACCTCACCGACCCGCCCCCGCCAATCCATCCCGCCCGTCACGATCCAGCCCCCGGTATTTGCCAGCAAAAAGGCCCGCCATTGCTGGCGGGCCATATATTTTTAGATATCATCCTCGGCATCGGGGCCGGTCATCATTTCCTCGGCGACCTTTTCGGTCCGCTGGCGGATCGCCCGTTCCAGCCGGTCGGCCATGTCGGGATTGTCGCGCAGGTAATTCTTGGCATTCTCACGCCCCTGCCCGATGCGGACCGAGTCATAGGAGAACCAGCTGCCCGACTTCTCGACCAGCCCCGCCTTGACGCCCAGATCGAGGATCTCGCCGATCTTCGAGATGCCTTCGCCATACATGATGTCGAACTCGACCTGCTTGAACGGCGGTGCGACCTTGTTCTTCACGACCTTCACGCGAGTCGCGTTGCCGGTCACTTCCTCGCGATCCTTGATCGCGCCGGTGCGGCGGATGTCGAGCCGGACCGAGGCATAGAATTTCAGCGCATTGCCGCCCGTCGTCGTCTCCGGGTTGCCGTACATCACACCGATCTTCATGCGCAGCTGGTTGATGAAGATCACCATGCAGCGCGAGCGGCTGATGGAGCCGGTCAGCTTGCGAAGCGACTGCGACATCAGGCGGGCCTGAAGGCCGACATGGCTGTCGCCCATCTCGCCTTCGATTTCCGCACGCGGCACCAGCGCGGCGACCGAGTCGACCACCAGCACGTCGATCGCATTCGAGCGAACGAGGGTGTCGGTGATTTCCAGCGCCTGCTCGCCGGTATCCGGCTGCGACACGATCAGTTCGTCGATGTTGACGCCCAGTTTCTTGGCATAGACGGGATCGAGCGCGTGTTCGGCGTCGACGAAGGCGGCGGTGCCGCCCATCTTCTGTGCCTCGGCGATGACGTGCAGCGCCAGCGTGGTCTTGCCCGACGATTCCGGACCATAGACCTCGATCACGCGGCCGCGTGGCAGCCCGCCGACACCGAGCGCGATGTCGAGGCCGAGCGAGCCGGTCGAGATCGCCTCGACCTGCATCGCTTCCTTCTGGCCCAGCTTCATCGCCGAACCCTTGCCGAATGCCCGGTCGATCTGGGCGAGTGCGGCGTCCAGCGCCTTTTGCCGGTCTGCGTTTGCGGTTGCCATGCCTGTTTCGATCACTTTCAGATTGGCGGCCATCAGATGCTTCCCTCGCTAGACCAAGCTGGTGGTCCATTCAACGCATCTGCAATGTATGTGCTTTGTTCCAGGAGAACAAGATGCGAACAAAGCCTATCGCAAAAAAGTCGGCAGCGTCCACCAGACCTGTGCCCGCGCGGCCTCCGCCGCCGCGTCGCGCGCGCCGGTGTCGCCGAAAATGGCAAAGCAGGTCGCCCCCGATCCCGACATGCGCGCCAGCTCGACGCCCGCCGCGCTCGCCAGCAGGGCGAGCACCGAGTCGATCTGCGGCGCGATGGCGCGTGCGGGCGGCTCCAGGTCGTTGCGCCCCGCCGCCGCAACCGCCATCACCGCCCCCTGCCCCAGCGCGCCCCGGTCCACGCCGTCCCAGCGCCCGAACACCGCCGCCGTCGACACGCCCGACGCCCGGATTGACCAGCAGCACCGGCTGCTCGCCCAGCGGCTCCAAGGGTTGGAGGCATCGCCCTTCCCTTCGCCGCGCGCGGTCTTCCCGAGCAGGCAGGCAGGCACATCCGCGCCCAGTTCCGCCGCCAGCGCGAACAGCGCGGGATCATCGGTCGCGACGCCGATGCAGCCGCGCCAGCGCGCGCAAGGTCGCCGCCGCATCCGCCGAACCACCGCCGATGCCGGAGGCAACGGCTAAATGCTTGTCGAGGGTAATCGCATGGGGCATCGCCCACGCCGAACTGCGCACCGAAACCGCGCGCCGCGCGCATGACGAGATTGTCGTCCCTGCGACTCGCCCGCCAGCACGGCCGCGAACGGCCCGGTCAGCGTAAGGCTGGAGCTGTCCGCCCGCTCGACCGTGACGACATCGCCGTCACGGCAAAAGGCGAACAGCGTCTCCAGTTCATGATAACCATCGTCACGACGACGGCGTACATGGAGCGCCAGGTTGATCTTGGCCGGGGCGGTTTCGACGATCGCGGTCATGCCCATCCCATGCGTCGCAAGCGCGCTCCCGGCAAGGGCCGGTCAGCCCGCGATCTTTGCGGCCAGCCTGGCCTGCTCCGCATCATCCGCCGTCAGGGGCCGCCGCGCGCCAGGCATAACGTGCCTCGTAACGCCGCCCCCAGCGCCCAATAGATGTCGCCGAGATGGTCGTTGATCTCGCTATTGGCGGGTTCGGCCATGGCAGCGCGCTCAACCAACGGCAGACCGCGCTTGGTCTGTCCCGCCTTGAAATAGGCCCAGCCGAGCGAATCGGTGATCGACGCATCGTCGGGAGCCAGCTTGCTCTCCTTTTCGAGCAGCGCGAGCGAGCCGGGGCACGTCCTTGCCACCGCTCGATCCGGGCATAACCCAGATAGTTGAGCGCCAGCGGCTGGTCCGGCCGAGTTCGACCGCCTTGGCCAGCGCCACGTCCGCCTCGTCCTTGCGCCCGGCCTGGTCGAGCGACCCCGCCATATTGCAGCCATGCCGCCCAGGGCAGTGCAGGGTCGGCGCGGGTTACGCGTTCATACCAGGGCACCGCGTCGGCCGGGCGCTTGGCGGCGATCAACTGGTCGGCATAGGACCTGCCAGTCGTCGAGGCTGGACTCCTTCGCGGTCGCCAGCCCCTGCGCCAGCATCAATGCCTCGCCCTGCCGCCCCGCCTCGGCGAGCAGGCCGATGCGGACGATCGCGGCGCGGTGTGCAAAGGCGCCACCCGGGCGCACGTCCCCTGATCGCGGCGATGGCAGCATCCCAGGCCTCGTCCTTCGACAGGGCCTCGGCCATGATCAGCCGGGCGCGGTCATTGTCGGGGTCCGCGATCAGGGCGGTGCGGGTCAATGCGATGACCAGCGGGCGCGGCCCCTCGCTCGCCAGCTCGGCGCCGATCCGCACCAGCAGTCGCGACACGCCGAACCCGAGGTCCGGTTTGGCGCCCAGCGCCTTGCGATCGGCCAGGACGAGGGGATCGCTGAGCAGCGCGCGGGCATCGGCTTCGTCGCCACGCCCCGCCATGATCTCGGCCGCCGCGATCCGGGTGTCGGGGCGCGGCGCGCATCGACTCCAGCAGGACGCGGACCGAGGCCGGTCGATCCGCTTGCTCGCCAGCGCGAGAAGGATGCGATGCTCGTCGGCCAGCCGCTTGGCCACCGGCTCCTTGCCCGCACTGTCGAGGCCGGGCTCGACCGGTTGCTTGCGGTCCCACGCCGCCCAGGCACGCAAGGTCGGCGAGAGGATGCGCAATGCGCCGCCATCGATCCGCTTCAGCGCCGCGTCATAGCCCGCCCGGTCACCTTTACGCGCCGCGATCGCCAGGTCGAGCAGCGCCACGTCGAGCGGCGCGACATTCTCGGCCTCCATCACCCGCGCGGATTTCAGGGCCAACGGCATGTCGCCGCTGGTCATCGCCTCGCGATAGGCACGCACCGCGACCGCCGGACTCGTCCGGCCAGCCCGCCAGCGCGATCGCGTAGTCGCCGCTTGCGGCCGTCGCGCGCGCCCTTCCGACGCGGCCACCCGCGCCGCCAGATAGGCCGATAGCGGCGAGCGGGGCACCTCCACCGCCGCCAGCGCAGGCACGGACCAGCAGGCCCCGACCAGCAACACCCCGGTCAGGGCACGCAGAAACGAACGCTTTCATATTGGGATAATTGGGTCCTCCGCCACCTTCCGGCACGACCCAGTTGATGTTCTGGGTCGGATCCTTGATGTCGCACGTCTTGCAGTGGACGCAGTTCTGGGCGTTGATCACGAATTTCGGATCGCCCTCTTCCACGCCCACCACCTCGTAAACACCGGCCGGACAGTAGCGTTGCGCGGGTTCGTCGAACAAGGGCAGGTTGTGTTCGATCGGCACATCCGCGTTCTTCAGCGTCAGGTGGACCGCTGGTCCTCCTCGTGATTGGTGTTCGACAGGAATACCGAGGACAGGCGGTCGAAGGTCAGCACGCCGTCGGGCTTGGGATAGTCGGGCTTCTTCACCTGATCCTTGCGCCACAGGCTTTCGTGATCGGGCCTTGTGCTTCATGGTGAAGGGCATCTTCAGGCCGAAATGCTCGGCCCACATGGTCGCGCCCGCCAGCCCGGAACCCAGCGTGTCGCCATATTTCTTGACCAGCGGCACGACGTTGCGGACGGTCGACAGTTCCTTGTAGAGCCACGACGCGCGGAACGCCTCCGGGTAATCGGTCAGTTCGTCGCCCTCGCGCCCTGCCTGCACGGCGGCGAACGCGGCTTCGGCGGCCAGCATCGCCGACTTCATCGCGCCGTGGGTGCCCCTTGATCCGCGGCACGTTGAGGAAGCCCGCCGAACAGCCGACCAGCACGCCGCCGGGGAAGGTCAGCTTCGGGATCGCCTGAAGCCCGCCGTCATTGATCGCCCGCGCGCCGTAGGAGACGCGCTTGCCGCCCTTCAGCAATTCGGCGATGACCGGATGGGTCTTCCACTTCTGCATCTCCTGGAACGGGGAGATATAGGGGTTGGTATAGTTCAGCCACGTCACGAAGCCGAGCGCCAACCTGCCCGCCCGCCTGGTGATAGATGAAGCCGCCGCCATTGGCGTCATGGCCCAGCGGCCAGCCTTGCGTATGGATCACCCGGCCCGGCACATGCTTGGCGGGGTCGATGTCCCACAGCTCCTTGATACCGAGACCATAGACCTGCGGCTGGCTGTCACGGGCCAGATCGAACTGACGGATGATCTCCTTGGACAGATGCCCGCGAACGCCCTCGGCGAAGAAGGTGTATTTGGCATGCAGCTCCAGCCCCGGCTGATAGTCGGGGCTTGCGTGTTCCGTCGCGCGCGATGCCCATGTCGCCGGTCGCGACGCCCTTCACCCGGCCATCGTCGTGGAACAGGATTTCGGCGGCGGCGGGAAACCGGGGAAGATCTCGACGCCCAGTTCCTCGGCCTTGCCCGCCAGCCAGCGGCACAGATTGCCGAGACTCCCGGTATAGGTGCCTTGTTGTGCATGAAGGGCGGGGTCAGCGCGTGCGGGCAGGTTGCGCTGCTTGCCCGCGCTCAGGATCCAGTGGAGATTCTCGGTCACCGGCACCTCGGCCAGCGGACAGCCATCCTCGCGCCAGTCGGCAGCAGTTCGTCGAGCGCGATCGGGTCGATCACCGCGCCCGACAGGATATGCGCGCCGACCTCCGATCCCTTTTCGAGGACGCAAACGGCGAGTTCTCCGCCCCTGTTCGGCCGCCAGCTGTTTCAGGCGGATCGCCGCCGACAGGCCCGCCGGACACCCGCGCCGACGATCACCACGTCATAGGGCATCGATTCGCGTTCGCTCATGGCATCCTCGCATCTGGTCCGCGCCCTGCCATACCGGCCCGCTTCGTACGGGTTCGTCCGGGCGCGGACGGGAAACATCTTGTCCGACCGTCGATCCGACAGATTGACGCGCACGTCAACCTTGCAGCATGGGCTTACCCCATATGGGGGCTCTTCCAACGTTCGACACCGCACCGCTCGACGGTGCCCTCGCAGCCAGCATACTCGACTGGTGGCACGATGCGGGCGTCGACCTGCTGGTCGAGGACGAACCCCGCGACTGGAGCGCGCCCCGAGCCTGTGCGGGCACCCCGCGTCATGCCGGGCCAGCCCCCAGCCGCCGCCCCCGTTGCCACTTCGGTCGCGTCCCTGCCCGACACACTGGAAGCGTTCCTGGCCTGGCGGCTGTCCGATGCCGCGCCGGAGGCGTCATGGGACGGCATTTCGTTGACCGCGACCGGCCCGGCCGACGCCGCGCTGATGGTGCTGGTCGACTGCCCGGACCGCGATGACGGGCGATGCGGGCCAGATCCTGTCGGGGTGCGCCGGGGCGGCTGTTCGACCGGATGCTCGCCGCCATGGGCCTGTCGCGCGAGACGGTGCATATCGCCTCGGTCTGCGCGCGGCGGCCGATCGCGGGCCGTACGCCCGCCGGACTGGAGACGCGGCTGGCCGAGATCGCGCTGCACAATGTCGCCCTCATCGCCCCGCGCGGGCTGCTTCTGCTCGGCAATGCGGCGAGCCGTGCCGTGCTCGGGACCGAATTGACCGATGCACGCGGACATTCCCATGCCATTGACCATAAAAGCGGAAAAAGCACGGCTGTCGCCACCTTCCATCCGCGCTTCCTGATCGAGAAGCCGATGGCGAAGGCGGAAAGCTGGAAAGATTTGCAAAGGGGTCATGGGGGATTTGCGCGCATGAAACTGGGCCGGACGATCGCGAAGGGCGCGACCATCGGGGCTTTGTTGACGGTCATCGGTAGTGCGGCCCTGGCTGCCGAACCCCGGCTCCAACGCCGACGTCCGCAGCCCTGCCGCGCTCAAGGCCCCGCCCGCCATCCCCGCGCTGCTCGATGCCGATCAGAAGGCGGGCTATATGCGCGTCTTCGCCCGCGATCCCGGGACAAGGCCGCTGGACCGACGCGCAACTGGAACTGGACTCGCTCAAGCCCGGTCCGCTCCATGCCATCGCGCGCGCCGAACTCTACACCGCCAAGGGGTCCCCCAGGGGTCGATGTCGAGCGGCTGGTCGCCCTGCTGAACGAAGCGCCCGAACTGCCCCAGGCCGAACAGCTGGCCCGCCTCGCCCGCTCGCGCGGCGCGCATGACCTGCCACCCCTGCCCGAAGCGCATACGCTGATCTGGCAGGACGGCGCCCCGCGCCGCACCCGCGCCAAGAGCGTGCGCAGCGATCAGATCGCCGCCGATCTGGCCGTGAGGATGCAGCCCTTCGTCAAGGCGGACGACGGCCCCTCCGCCCCGCGCGCTGCTCGAATCGACGCAAGGCCTGTCGCCCGAGGCGCTGACCGAATGGCAGCAGAAGGTCGCGTGGATCTATTTCCTCAGCGGCGACGATACCAATGCCCGTATCCTGGCGGCGCAGGCCGCCGAAGGGTCGGGCGACTGGGCCGTCCAGGGCCGCTGGACCGTCGCCCTGTCCGGCGTGGCGGCAGAATGACTGCCAGGCGGACGCGACCGCCTTCGAGGGGACGGCGGCGCGCGCCACGGACGTCGATCTGCGCGCCGCTGCGCTGTATTGGGCCGCACGCGCCGACATGGTGTGCGGCCGCCCCGACAAGATCGAGGGCCGCCTGCGCTCCGCCTCGCAGTTCCGCGAAAGCTTCTACGGCCAGCTCGCCCGGCAGGCACTGGGAATGCGCGGCGATCGCGAACCCAGGGGGACAGCTGGTCGCGACCGACTGGGCCGCGCTGGATCGTCGCCCCAATATCCTGGTGGCCGCAGCGCTGGTCGAAGTCGGCGAAACCCGACCTCGCCGATCAGGTGATCCGCCAGCAGGCGCGGATCGGCCAGCCGTCCGAGTTCCGCAGCCTCGTCCGCCTGGCCGAATCGCTCGACCTGCCCGCGACCACCGTCTGGCTGGCACATAACTGCCCGGCCGGTGTCCACCGCCACGGCCGAGGCGCGCTATCCGACGCCCAGCTGGAAGCCCGACAGCGGCTGGCGTGTCGACCAAGGCGCTGGTCTATTGCCCACACCCTCCAGGAGAGCGGTTTCCGCAACAAGGTGGTCAGCCCGGCGGGCGCCTATGGCCTGATGCAGATCATGCCCGCCCGCCGCGACCGATTTCGCACGTGAGCGCGGCGTATCGATCGACCGCAGCGCCCTGACCAAGCCGTCGACCAACATGGATATCGGCCCAGCGCCATCTGGAGCGGCTGCGCGACATGACCGGCGTGACCGGCGGCCTGCTGCCCAAGGTGATCGCGGCCTATAATGCCGGGCCGAAGCCGGTGGGCGAATGGAACAGCCTGGTCCGCGACAATGGCGATCCGCTGCTCTATATCGAGAGCATCCCCCATATGGGAGACGCGCGGATACGTTCACCATGGTCCTGCGCAATTACTGGATGTATGAGAGCCAGACCGGCAAGCCGAAGTCGCCCCAGCCGCGCGGCGCTGGCCCAAGGCCTGTGGCCGCGCTTTCCCGGCCTGCCGGGCGCCTCGGCGATCCGCCTGCAACGCCCGAACGTCGCACAGGCGAGTGTGACGCCCAAGACGACCCTCGCCCTGAATGCGACGGTAAGCCCCGCAGTCGAATACGACGATGCCTCAGGCGAATTGATGCGGGTTTGGCGGCTGGGGGGATTCCCCTGGCCTTCGACTTCGCTCAGGCTGAGCGGGGGTTGGTGTTCGCTCCCACCTCCGTGCGCGCTGAGCCAAGTCGAAGCGCACGCCGACACAGCAGTTGCGCGCAAAAGTCATAGGTCCCCGCTCCGTTCAGCCTGAGCGAAGTCGAAGGCCACGCCGCGCCGCATCCAAAAACGCCCCCAAAACCCCCCGATCGGACGTTCACCCCGCCATGCCCATCGATACGACCCGCAACTTCACCACCCGTCCGCATCGCCGTCCTGACCGTCTCCGACACCCGCTCGCTGGCCGAGGATCGCTCCGGCGACACGCTCGCGGGCCTGCTCACCGACGCGGGTCATGAACTCGCCGACCCGCACCATCCTGCGCGACGATGCCGACCAGATCGTCGCACAGCTCAATCGCTGGATCGACGACGCCAGCATCGACTGTATCCTGACCACCGGCGGCACCGGCGTCACCGGCCGCGATGTCACCCCCGAAGCGGTCGAGCGCGTCGCCACCAAGATGATCCCCGGCTTCGGCGAGCTGTTCCGCTGGCTGAGCTATCAGACCATCGGCAACCTCGACGATCCAGTCCCGCGCCTGCGCCTGTGTGGCGCGCGGCACCTATATCTTCGCGCTCCCCGGCTCGACCGGCGCGGTCAAGGACGCCTGGAACGGCATATTGCGCGACCAGCTCGACAGCCGCCACCGTCCCTGCAACTTCGTCGAGTTGATGCCCCGCCTGCTGGAGCAATAATCAGTCGGCCTGCATAGCCGCAAGTTCATGCCCGTCGACATCGCGAAAGTGAAAGCGCCGCCCGCCCGGAAAAGCGGAAGATCGGCACGACGACCGCCCCGCCTGCCGCCTCGACCGCCGCCAGCGTCGCGTCGAGATCATCGACCCGGATGACCGGCAGCGGCGCCTTAACTCTGTCCGATGCGGCATCGAGCCCGACATCGGTATCCCCGCTCATCGTCGCGGCATAATCCGGCCCCGAAATCGGTGAAGGTCCAGCCAAACGCCTCCGCGTAAAAATGCTTCGCCGCCGCCCGATTACCGACCGGCAATTCCAAATATTCCAGCCGCGCCATTCGCCCCTCCGTTCTTGATGCGTTCCGATGATGGTCGAATCGTGACGTCGCTGCAAGCCCCATAGGCTTGCACGTTTGTTCGCTTTATGTTCTAATCAGATCATGCCGAAGATCGCAGCTCGAGGGGCCACCCACAACGCGACGACCCGACGCTTCGCCTTGCCGGAGCGGGAGGCGGATGGCGACTGGCTCGACGCCCGGTCGCTGGTCGACGGCGCGCCGCCGCCGCTGCGGACCAGCGTGACGGTCCTGACGCCACGCACGATCCTGACCCGCAACAACTCACCCGACGTGCCGTTCAGCCAGTCGATCAAAGCCCTATGCCGGGTGTGAGCATGGCTGCATCTACTGCTTTGCACGGCCGACCCACGCCTATCACCGACCTGTCCGCCGGGGCTGGATTTCGAGAGCCGCCTGTTTGCCAAGCCGGATGCCGCCGCGTTGCTTCGCGCCGAGCTGGCCAAGCCGGGCTACCGCGTCGCGCCGATCGCGCTGGGCACCAATACCGACCCATATCAGCCGATCGAGGGTGAGTGGCGGATCACGCGGTCCATCCTGGAAGTGCTGGCGGAAACGGATCATCCGGTGGCGATCACCACGAAGTCCGACCGCGTGGTGCGCGATATCGATATCCTCGCCCCGATGGCGGCCAAGGGGCTGGCGACCGTGTGCGTCTCGGTCACATCGCTTGATGCCAAGGTGGCGCGCACCGTCGAACCGCGCGCGCCGACGCCCGAGCGAAGGTTGGCTGCAGTCGCGAAACTGGCGGCGGCGGGTATCCCCACCTATGTCTCGATCGCACCCGTCATCCCCGCGATCACCGATCACGAGATCGAACATCTGGTCGCCCGCGCCGCCGAAGCGGGCGCGCGCATGCCTTCTTCCATTCCGGTCCGCCTGCCGCATGAGGTCGCGCCGCTGTTCCGCGCTTGGCTGGACACGCATTTCCCCGACCGGGCGGGTAAGGCGATGGCGATCATCCGGTCCTTGCGCGGCGGGCGGGACAATGATCCCGATTTCTTCACCCGGATGAAGGGGCAAGGGCCGTGGGCGGACCTGCTGCGCGTCCGCTTTCACCGTGCCCTGTCGGCGGCACGGGCTCAATCTGGATCGGCCTATGCTCGAC
Organism: Rhynchospora breviuscula; assembly: GCA_027562975.1. Taxonomy (NCBI): domain Eukaryota; kingdom Viridiplantae; phylum Streptophyta; class Magnoliopsida; order Poales; family Cyperaceae; genus Rhynchospora; species Rhynchospora breviuscula. The sequence goes on from JAMQYH010000866.1 coordinate 46,384, forward strand.
ACCAGCCGGTTCCGTCCGCCCAAAGGGCCGCAGGGCGAGTTGTTCTGAGGATCGTCCTGCCTGTCCAAGGCGTTATGCGATGGAAGGAGAAATGCCATGATGACCGACCCCGAACAGACCAGCCCGGACAATATCCCGAACGAGGATGAGGCGGACACCTCCGGCGGCGGCTATGGCAATCACGGTGATGCCGATGAGGCAGGGCAGGATCGGCGTGAAGTCGGCGGCTGATACAAGACCAGCCTGACGGAGCCGCGGACCTGGTTTACGGCCAGCAAGCAACCAAGCTGGCAGCTGCATATTCCTCCCCTGTAAGGGGAAGGGAACCAGCGTAGCTGGTGGAGGGGTATCCCCGGTCTCGATGGCGGGACACCCCTCCGTCAGGCCTGACGGCCCGCCACCTCCCCTTCGAGGGGAGGAATAGGAGGTGTCGGTCTTCGCTGAACACTGGTCAAACGCGTGTTGCGCTACCCCACCAGCGCCAATCGCGCCTCGGACGATTTCATCGCCACCGCCTTCACGCCAGGCAAATCCTCGGATATGGCTGGCCAATTCGGCGTCGAGCAGGAAGTTCCGCCCCAGCGTCAGCAGCGTATCGCCCTCCGGCCCCTCGATCCGGGCGCGGACCTCGCCCGGCCGTTGCGCAGCGGATCGAGCATCGCATGCAGCGCCTTGAACGCCACCTTGTCGGTGACCGTCACCTCCACCACGAAATTTGGCGGTGCTGGCGAGGCCGTCGAACAGCTGCACCCGCTTGACGCTGACGCGCGGAGCTTCCTCACCCGGTCGGCGGTCCAGCTCGACGGTAATGAGCGCACAGTCGCCTTCCTTCGCCGCCTTTTCCAGATCAGCCGCGACCGAGTCGTCGAAACAGGTCGCCAGAAACTGCCCCGTCGCGTCCGACAGCTGCGCCATCATGTAGCGCTTGCCGCGCGCCGATGTCCGCCAGCGCGCATCCTCGACCAGCGCCGCCATGGTCGCGCCGATCCGCGCGCCGTCGTCGGGGATAACGAGGTCGGTCAGCGAGGTATAGGTCCGCGCACCGTGCATCTTGGCGATATGCGCATGGCGGTCGACCGGGTGCGCCGAGAAATAGAAGCCGAACGCCTCCTTTTCCTGCTCCATCCGCTGCGACAGGGGTCCAGCGGGTCCCGCTCGGCAGCTTGATCGCGTCGCCCGCGACTTCGGTTTCACCGAACAACCCGCCCTGCCCGCTGGTCCGCCCCTCATGGGTGCGCGCGGCGATGGCGAGGACGGTTTCAGCGACCGCATGGACGCCCGCGCGATTGGGCTCGATCCCGTCGAACGCACACCGCCGAGGCCAAGGTCTCCAACTGGCGCTTGTTCATCAGCCGCGGATCGACCCGCTTGGCCAGCGCAATCGAGCGAGGCGAAGGCACCGCCCGCCTCACGCTCGACGACCAGCTTCTCCATCGCCCCCTCGCCCACCGACTTGAGCGCGCCCAGTGCATAGCGGACGGCCAGGCCATCCTCATGCGCCCTCGACATCGAACTCGGCCTGGCTGGCGTTGATGCAGGGCGGCAGCATCGTCACCCCATCCGCCGCGCGTCGTCGACGAAGATCGCCAGCTTGTCGGTCAGCGCCATGTCGTAGCACATCGACGCAGCGTAGAATTCGTGCGGATGATGCGCCTTGAGCCACGCCGTCTGGTAAGCGAGCAGCGCATAGGCCGCCGCGTGGCTCTTGTTGAAGCCATAGCCTGCGAACTTGTCGATCAAGTCGAACAGCTCATTGGCCTTTTGCGCCGGGATGCCGTTCACCTCCTGGCATCCCTTGACGAAGATGGCGCGCTGCGCGTCCATCTCCGCTTTCACCTTCTTGCCCATCGCGCGACGGAGAAGATCCGCGCCGCCGAGTGAATAGCCCGCCAGGATCTGGGCGGCCTGCATCACCTGTTCCTGATAGACGAAGATTCCATAGGTCTCGGACAATATCTGTTCGAGCAGGGGATGCGGATAGATGATCTCCTCGGTCCCCTCTGCTTGCGTCGGCCGAAGCTGGGGATATTGTCCATCGGGCCCGGCCGGTACAGCGACACGAGCGCGATGATGTCGCCGGAAATTGGTCGGCCGCACCGCGGACAGGGTGCGTCGCATCCCTTCCGATTCCAGCTGGAACACGCCGACCGTGTCGCCCTTCTGGAGCAGGGCATAGGTCGCCTCGTCATCCCACAGCAGTGCGCCGAGATCGACCACGACCGCCGCGCTTGGCGAGCAGCTGCACCGCCTTTTGCAGGACCGACAGGGGTCTTCAGGCCCAGGAAGTCGAACTTGACCAGCCCCGCGCCTCGACGAACTTCATGTCGAACTGGCGTCACCGGCATGTCCGAGCGCGGATCGCGGTAGAGCGGCACGAGCTGCGCCAGCGGCCGGTCGCCGATCACCACACCGGCGGCGTGGGTGGACGAGTGGCGCGGCAGGCCCTCCAGCTTGGTGGCGAGATCGAGCAACCGGCGGATCTGGTTGTCGTTGGCGTATTCCTTCGCCAGTTCGGGCACGCCGTTCAGTGCGCGCTTCAGGTCCCAGGGATCGGTCGGGTGGTTGGGCACCAGCTTGGCGAGACGGTCGACCTGACCATAGCTCATCTGGAGCACGCGGCCGGTGTCCTTCAGCACCGCGCGCGCCTTCAGCTTACCGAAGGTGATGATCTGCGCGACCTGATCGCGACCCTAATTTCTCCTGCACGTAGCGGATGACCTCGCCACGCCGGGTTTCGCAAAAGTCGATGTCGAAGTCGGGCATCGACACGCGTTCCGGGTTCAGGAAGCGCTCGAACAGCAAACCCAGCCTTCAGAGGATCGAGATCGGTGATGGTCAGCGCCCAGGCGACGACCGAGGCCCGCGCCCGAACCACGCCCCGGACCCACGGGGATATCGTGATCCTTGGCCCATTTGATGAAGTCGGCCACGATCAGGAAGTAGCCGGGGAAGCCCATCTGGATGATGATGTCGACCTCGAACTTCAATCGCTCGTGATAGGCCTCGCGCCAGCCGGGTTCGCCCTCGCCCTCCAGCTCGGCGATGCGGTCCAAGCGTGCGTTCAGCCCCGCCGTCGCGTCGCGGCGAAGCATCGCCGCCTCGCCCTCGCGGTCGCCCGCCAGGCTGGGCAGGATGGGCTTGCGCCACGGGGCCATGACGGCGCAGCGCTGCGCGACGACCAACGTGTTCTCGATCGCCTCGGGCAGGTCGGCAAAGAGCTGCTTCATCATCTCGGCGGGCTTGAGCCACGCCTCGGGACAGCTTTTCGGGCGATCGTCATTTCGACATAGGT
>JAMQYH010000867.1:0-28414 GCA_027562975.1 Rhynchospora breviuscula
ACTATCTAGTTTAGTGAATAACTCAAAAAAGATATGAATGATAGATAGAAAAGAACTAATCATAAGGAAAAAATCCATTTTTTGGAAGTTCACTAAATTGACTCTTGGCAGGTCTCTTTGTATGTGTTGTCCGGAAAGAGGAGGACTTAATGATTATTCGTTCGCCGAAACCAGAAGTGAAAATTCTTGTGGATAGGGATCCTATAAAAACATCTTTTGAGCAATGGGCGAAACCAGGTCATTTCTCAAGAACAATAGCTAAAGGCCCTGATACTACCACTTGGATTTGGAATCTACATGCTGATGCTCACGATTTCGATAGTCATACCAGTGATTTGGAGGAGATCTCCCGAAAAGTATTTAGTGCTCATTTCGGTCAACTCTCTATTATTTTTCTTTGGTTGAGTGGTATGTACTTCCATGGTGCCCGTTTCTCCAATTATGAAGCATGGCTAAGTGATCCTACTCATATTGGACCTAGTGCCCAGGTAGTTTGGCCAATAGTCGGTCAAGAAATATTGAATGGTGATGTGGGAGGGGGTTTCCGAGAATACAGATAACCTCTGGCTTTTTCCAAATTTGGCGAGCATCTGGAATAACTAATGAACTACAGCTCTATTGTACTGCAATTGGTGCATTGATTTTTGCCTCATTAATGCTTTTTGCCGGTTGGTTTCATTATCATAAAGCTGCGCCAAAATTGGCTTGGTTCCAAGATGTAGAATCTATGTTGAATCATCACTTAGCAGGATTACTAGGACTTGGTTCTCTTTCTTGGGCAGGACACCAAATCCATGTATCTTTACCGATTAACAAATTTCTCGATGCTGGAGTTGATCCTAAAGAGATACCACTTCCTCATGAATTTATCTTGAATCGAGATCTTTTAGCTCAACTTTATCCAAGTTTTCACGAGGGAGCAACTCCTTTTTTTACCTTGAATTGGTCAAAATATGCGGACTTTCTTACTTTTCGTGGAGGGTTAGATCCAATAACAGGGGGTCTATGGTTGAGCGATACTGCACACCATCATTTAGCTATTGCCATCCTTTTCCTGATTGCTGGCCATATGTATAAGACCAACTGGGGTATTGGTCATAGCCTTAAAGATATTCTAGAAGCTCATAAAGGTCCATTTACAGGACAAGGACATAAAGGTCTTTATGAAATTTTCACAACTTCATGGCATGCTCAATTATCTCTTAACCTAGCTATGTTGGGTTCCTTAACCATTATTGTAGCTCATCATATGTATTCCATGCCTCCTTATCCATATCTAGCTACTGACTATGGTACACAACTCTCATTGTTCACACATCACATGTGGATTGGGGGATTTCTGATAGTTGGTGCTGCTGCGCATGCAGCCATTTTTCTCGTAAGAGACTACGATCCAACTACTCGATACAATGATCTATTAGATCGTGTGCTTAGGCACCGCGATGCAATCATATCACATCTTAACTGGGTATGTATATTTCTAGGTTTTCACAGTTTTGGCTTGTATATCCATAATGATACCATGAGTGCTTTAGGACGTCCTCAAGATATGTTTTCAGATACCGCTATCCAATTACAACCCATCTTTGCCCAATGGGTACAAAATACTCATGCTTTAGCACCTAGCCTAACAGCTCCTGGTGCAACAACGAGTACCAGCTTAACTTGGGGAGGTAGTGAGTTACTAGCAGTAGGCGGCAAAGTAGCAATGTTACCTATTCCATTGGGAACCGCAGATTTTCTAGTCCATCATATTCATGCATTTACGATTCATGTGACTGTATTGATACTACTGAAGGGTGTTCTATTTGCTCGCAGTTCTCGTTTGATACCTGATAAAGCAAATCTTGGTTTTCGTTTTCCTTGTGATGGGCCTGGGAGAGGGGGAACATGCCAAGTATCCGCCTGGGATCATGTCTTCTTAGGTCTATTCTGGATGTACAATGCAATTTCGGTAGTAATTTTCCATTTCAGTTGGAAAATGCAGTCGGATGTTTGGGGTACTATAAGCGACCAAGGGATAGTTACTCATATCACAGGAGGAAATTTTGCACAAAGCTCCATTACGATTAATGGATGGCTGAGAGATTTCCTATGGGCACAGGCATCTCAAGTAATTCAATCTTATGGTTCTTCATTATCTGCATATGGTCTTTTTTTCTTAGGTGCTCATTTTGTCTGGGCTTTCAGTTTAATGTTTCTATTTAGTGGCCGTGGTTATTGGCAAGAACTTATTGAATCCATTGTTTGGGCTCATAACAAATTAAAAGTTGCTCCTGCTACTCAGCCTAGGGCCTTGAGCATTATACAAGGACGTGCTGTAGGAGTAACCCATTACCTTCTGGGTGGAATTGCCACAACATGGGCATTCTTCTTAGCAAGAATTATTGCAGTAGGATAATGGCTAGGAGGATTTGAAAAGCATTATGGCATTAAGATTTCCGAGGTTTAGCCAAGGTTTAGCTCAAGATCCCACTACTCGTCGTATTTGGTTTGGTATTGCTACCGCACATGACTTCGAGATTCATGATGATATTACTGAAGAACGTCTTTATCAGAACATTTTTGCTTCTCACTTTGGTCAGTTAGCAATAATATTTCTGTGGACGTCTGGAAATCTGTTTCATGTAGCTTGGCAAGGAAATTTCGAATCATGGATCCAGGATCCTTTGCATATAAGACCTATTGCTCATGCAATTTGGGATCCCCATTTTGGCCAACCAGCTGTGGAAGCCTTTACTCGAGGAGGTGCTACTGGTCCAGTCAATATTGCTTATTCGGGTCTTTATCAGTGGTGGTATACAATTGGATTACGTAGCAATGAAGATCTTTATATTGGAGCTCTTTTTCTATTACTTCTTTCTGCAATATCCTTAGTTGGGGGTTGGTTCCATCTACAACCCAAATGGAAACCAAGCCTTTCGTGGTTCAAGAATGCCGAATCTCGTCTCAATCATCATTTGTCAGGACTTTTCGGAGTAAGTTCCTTGGCTTGGACAGGGCATTTAGTCCATGTCGCTATTCCTGGATCTAGAGGAGAGTATGTCAGATGGAGTAATTTCTTAGATATACCACCGCACCCCCAAGGATTGGGACCCCTTCTTACGGGTCAGTGGAATCTTTATGCCCAAAACCCTGATTCAAGTAGTCATTTATTTAGCACTTCCCAAGGAGCGGGAACTGCAATTCTAACCCTTCTTGGGGGATTTCATCCACAAACACAAAGTTTATGGTTGACCGATATCGCTCATCATCATTTAGCTATTGCTTTGATTTTTCTCATTGCTGGTCATATGTATAGAACTAATTTCGGAATTGGGCACAGTATCAAAGATCTTTTAGAAGCACATATTCCTCCAGGGGGTCGATTAGGGCGTGGGCATAAAGGTCTTTATGACACAATCAATAACTCGGTTCATTTTCAATTAGGTCTTGCTCTAGCCTCTTTAGGGGTTATTACTTCCTTAGTAGCTCAACATATGTACTCTTTACCTGCTTATGCATTCATCGCACAAGACTTTACTACCCAAGCTGCCTTATATACTCATCACCAATATATTGCAGGGTTCATCATGACAGGCGCCTTTGCTCATGGAGCGATATTTTTCATTAGAGATTACAATCCAGCCCAGAATGAGGATAATGTATTGGCAAGAATGTTAGACCATAAAGAAGCGATCATATCGCATTTAAGCTGGGCAAGTCTTTTTCTGGGGTTTCATACCTTAGGCCTTTATGTTCATAACGATGTCATGCTTGCTTTTGGGACTCCGGAAAAACAAATCTTAATCGAACCGATATTTGCTCAATGGATACAATCTGCTCATGGTAAGACTTCATACGGATTCGATGTACTCTTATCTTCAACGAGCGGACCAGCCTTCAATGCAGGTCGAAACATATGGTTACCCGGATGGTTGAATGCTGTTAATGAGAATAGGAATTCTCTGTTCTTAACAATAGGTCCCGGAGATTTCTTGGTTCATCATGCTATTGCTCTAGGTTTGCATACAACTACATTGATTTTAGTAAAGGGTGCTTTAGATGCACGTGGTTCGAAATTAATGCCGGATAAAAAGGATTTTGGTTATAGTTTTCCTTGCGACGGGCCAGGGCGTGGCGGTACTTGTGACATTTCCGCTTGGGATGCATTTTATTTGGCGGTTTTTTGGATGTTAAATACCATTGGGTGGGTTACTTTTTATTGGCATTGGAAACATATCACTTTATGGCAAGGTAACGTTTCACAATTTAATGAGTCTTCCACTTATTTGATGGGATGGTTAAGAGATTATCTATGGTTAAACTCTTCACAACTTATCAATGGATATAATCCTTTTGGTATGAATAGTTTATCGGTATGGGCGTGGATGTTCTTATTTGGACACCTTGTTTGGGCTACAGGGTTTATGTTCTTAATTTCTTGGCGTGGGTATTGGCAGGAATTGATTGAAACTTTAGCATGGGCTCATGAACGCACACCTTTGGCTAATTTGATTCGCTGGAGAGATAAACCAGTTGCTCTTTCAATCGTGCAAGCAAGATTGGTCGGATTAGCCCATTTTTCCGTAGGTTATATATTTACTTATGCAGCTTTCTTGATAGCCTCAACATCAGGAAAATTTGGTTAGGTTAGTTATTTATTGTTTGTTTATATACTGTATCATCAAAAATATCATTTATTTCGATGGAGAAGGAGAATTCTACCTTCTTATATGTTTACATCCAGGATCTGAACTGTATCATTAATACCAATACAATAGGTAACTGAATATTATGGCAAAAAAAAGTTTAATTCAGAGGGAACACAAGCGAAAGAAATTGGAGGAAAAATATCGTTTGATTCGTCAATCCTTAAAAAAGAAAAGAAAAGGCTCATCCGTGAATCCAAAAAAAATAAAAGAAATTCAGAGAAAATTGCAATCCCTACCACGTAATAGTGCACCTATACGTCTTCATAGACGTTGTCTTTTTACTGGAAGACCTAGAGCTAACTATCGAGATTTTGGACTATCCGGGCACATACTTCGGGAAATGATTCATGCATGTTTGTTACCGGGTGCAACCAAATCAAGTTGGTAAGGATACCAATATCGTTTCTATTTGTACCTAATATATTTTAGACCTCAAAGATATCGCTTCCCAATTGTACCTATTTCTATGGATTTTTTTTTCCTAGAATTATGGACCCTCTTGATATTTCTTTACAAATGGATACTTTCTATTACTATAGATATAGTAAGGGGGGTATCCAATCTTTTTATATTTTTCTTTTTTTTCGAGAACCATATTTGGGTTATAGCCCTTGGTACACGTCATAATCTGACCTTGAATTAGTCGACTATGATTCAAGGATTCAAAACTTCTCTTCTCACCTTAAGATGAAGAGTTCAAAAGAACCGAGCAGAATTTAGCAGTAAGATATTACCTTTCCATGGTGAAAATCTTTCGTTCGAGCCTGATTTCTCCTAACCGAAATCCAATTTGAGTTTTTCCACTCCCACTTACTTATCCACTATGATTGAACGAGGCTAACTTCAGAGTGGAATTAGGTATGTGTAATGCTTACAATTCTGTCCAATTTGAATTCATTAAAAAAAAGTTCTATATCGAGATATATATCAATTTTGATATGCAATAACAAAAATATTCAATCCAAAAATCAAATTCAAAAAAAGAAAAATATCAATCAAATAAGAAAGAATTCATAAAGAGTCTTGGGTTAATAAAACTACGGAAATTGGCTCAACAACAAGTTTTGTTGAAAGCTCTGTTGCAGAGTTTTGATTTAATCGTGGCTATGCTATGGAATTGAAAAAATCTTATTCATTCTTAAGTATCAATATCTATATTGTCGATATAGATCCAATTCAATATTCTAATAATGCGCAAGCCATCCTATTGAACATTTTTAGGAAATATTTTCTCTTAATCCCAGGAATGGGATTTTGTCCCCCTCTCCAAAAAAAATTCATAGAATCGAAAATCTTATGATTTTTCAAATATTCCAAATCAAAAAAAATCTCAATAACTTCAATTCCACCCTTCCCTTTAATAAACCCTTACCATCAGCGAGGAAAACTCTTATCGTTTTTGCGGTTGTAGTTGAACCTTATAATGACTTTTATGAGAATATAGAGAAACAGAGCATAGATTGGTCTATTTGGCAAATCTTATCGGAAGATCCATTTTTTAAATCCGTAATAGTACGTACAGCTCTTTTGAAATACAATTACGATTTTTTACTTAGTCATGCTATATATTATGACTATTTTAAAAAAAAGGATTATGATAATATATGTTTTGATCGTCGTTACCCTAGATTAACCGATGGTGCTCTATATCATAATGATTATGGCGTTCAATATCATAATGCAGAGAACGGCTATCTTGACTATCATTTTCGTACTTTTCGAAAACCCGAATATAGGCAAAACAATGTTGCGCCTTTTTGGATATTGATAAAGACACATCCTATTTTACTTAAAGGATTTCTAGTTTTCAGATTCAAAAAAACATATCATTATATTAATGAGAATACTTACTCCTATGATAACGAAATCAACTTGTATTCTCACAAAGTCAAAAAAATTTTTCCTATTGCTAAGAAAGCTTGGAAATATTATTTCTATGAAAATAACCCATCGACTGATAAAATAACTAATAACAAGAAAACTCCTTCTGAGAATTCAGAGAATATCAATTCAGTAAACTTGCCGAGTGACAATAATGCAAGTTTAGAAGATAATGCATCCCAAAAAAATACATCCTTAATTAAATACCAAAACCCAAAACCAGAGGATGTATTTAAACCATACGGTCATTTATGGACTTATTGTCCAAATTGTGTGAGATCCATTTACAAGCAATATGCACAAAAAAACAAATATATTTGTAAACATTGTGAATTTCATTTACTAATGGAGAGCTCCGACCGAATCGAATCTTTGATTGATTTGGGCACTTGGGATCCTACGGATGAGACCTTGGTTTCTATTGACCCCCATGATAAGATTCTTAGAAAAGAAATAAAAGAAAAAGATGTGAAACCTTTTTTTGATAGACTATTATTCTTAGATAATGAAGATTACTTAGAGCAAAAAAATTTGGACCTTTCTCCTATAAACGAAGAATTACTCAAGTATTTAGGACTTGAAGAGTGTACAAGTGATGAAATCCTAGAAACCGTCTTTGAGATAAGAAACAATTTAAGAATCATAGCTGGAATTCCAGACATTACATCTGATGAAATAATAGAAAAACTAAAGAAACAATTACGAATACACAAAAAAACACTTGAAGACCTCATCAATTCTCTTCCCTCAGATCCAGAAGATCTAGATCCAGAGGGCCTAGATACAGAGGGCCCAGATACAGAGAAATCAACTGTAGAGCAAACTTATACAGATATAGACCAATTCACAAATACAGACCAATCCACTGAAGATATAGACCAATTCACAAATACAGACCAATCCACTGAAGAGCAATCTATTGCAAAGAAATATACGATAAAGGAATTAGCGGAACTCTTTCTTATAGAAGAAATAGAAACAAAAGCAGAAATAGAAGAAAAAGAAAAAAACCTTGCTTCTGCTGATAATAAAGATGCTAATCAAAATTCAGAAAATTCAACAGAATCAGAAGATTCAGAAAATTCAACAGAATCAGAAGATTCAGAAAATTCAACAGAATCAAAAGATTCAGAAAATTCAACAGAATCAAAAGATTCCGAAAAATTCAAAGAATCAGAAGATTCAGAAAAATTCAAAGAATCAGAAGATTCAGAAAATTCAACAGAATCAGAAGATTCAGAAAATTCAACAGAATCAGAAGATTCAGAAAATTCAACAGAATCAAAAGAAGATATACCTTACATGGATAAAGTCGATTTCTATCAAAAAAAAACAGGTTTGACTGACGCTGTTCAAACAGGAATAGGTCAACTCGACGGTATCCCTGTAGCACTTGCGGTTATGGATTTTCAATTTATTGGAGGAAGTATGGGATCGGTAGTAGGTGAAAAAATAACCCGTCTAATTGAATATGCTACGAATAAATGCTTGCCTCTCATCATTTCCTGTGCTTCTGGAGGAGCTCGTATGCAAGAAGGAACTTTCAGCTTAATGCAGATGGCTAAAATTTCTTCGGCTTTATTGGATTATCAAGTAAATCAAAATTTACTTTTAGTGTCACTTCTGACATCGCCTACAACAGGTGGTGTCACAGCCAGTTTTGGAATGCTTGGCGATATAGTTATTGGCGAACCAGATGCATATATTGCATTTACAGGTGCAAGAGTGATTGAAGAAGTAATGAAAATCATTTTACCTGAAGGTGTACAGGAAGCTGAATACTTATTTGAAAAAGGCTCATTGGATTTAATTGTACCGCGTAATCTTTTAAAAGGTGTTCTTAGTGAATTATTTAAGTTACACGGGTTCTTTCCTTTGAATCAAAACAAAATATTGAATCTCAAAAGTAGATACAAAATCCTGTATAAAGAACTTCCAAGGTTTCAATCCTTGGAAAAAAAAATGAAAAAAAAATCTGATCGAAATTTGTCTATCCAATTCGAATAGATGCAGATGAGAAAAATCGGAGAGTTATGTTACTATTTTGAATAGCAAAAATTTGAGACACTAGAGAAGCAAAAAAGAATATTCTATTCAAGTAATTTCGATATTTTATGCGCATTCAGTCTTTTTGACTGAATTTTTCAGAATTACTATACAATATGTGAGAATCACGATACAATAAAAATTTAAAGAGTTTACACTGACAAGTTTTTGATAATTTGAATGAAATTGGGTTGGGTTTCAAAAAAGATATTTAAATTCCACCCCAACTAAAAAAAAAGGAAAGGATCCTTTTGAATATGAAATGGATATCTCCGTATCTTTTCTTAATTTTGATTTAAAATTAATACTTATGAAAGATAATAAAATATGAAAAAAGCTAAACGAAGAATTAATGCTCCACGCATGAATCGGCGTTTTATGTCTGTACGTTATCGTCGTTTATATAAAACTATAAAACGTAAAATCAAAAAAGGACTTATTCATATTCAAACAAGTTCTCATAATACCATTATAACTGTTACAGATTTGGAGGGTCAGGTAGTTTCTTGGGATTCTGCTGGTACTTCTCGATTCAAAGGTCCAAAAAGAAAAACACCCTATGCTGCCCAAATAGCAACAAAAAATGCTATTTATATGTTAGTGAAACTGGGTATGGAACGAGCAGCAATTATGATAAAAGGTGCCGGTCCCGGAAGAGCTGCAGCATTAAGAACGATTGTTCATAGTGGTGTAAAAGTAAGTTTCATACGTGATGTAACACCTATCCCACATAATGGATGCCGGCCTCCTAAAAGAAGACGTGTTTAAAATGATTATTAATGGCAAAATAAGCTCCGGTGTATAGAGAGGACCTCACCGTTCGAGGGGTAACCATAGAAACGATGGAACCCACTATTTTGTTGTTGAATATAGAATTCTTTATCTTTATTTATAGGTCAAATAACGGAAAAGCAAGAATCGTGGTTGGGAAGGTTATAGTAGCAAAAGCTATTGGACTCGATATCTAATATATCGGAGTAATCCATTTACTATTAATTGACCCTAGGCGGAGGGAGAATCAATATAGAAAAACAGAGTCAAGTTTGATTTGATTGGCAAAAAATATATTGTATGAACACTCAAATGAGTAATACAGTCGTACTGTATGCGTTTCTAATGTTTTTAATCGAAAATAAAGATTTCCTGAATCTCAGTAAAACCAAGTCAAGCAACCTGATTTATTTATCTTTTGATCTAATAGAATGAAAAAATTGAATTCGTCCTATTCGTTTAGGTCTGTTTGATTTATTGTACAGTCGTACTGTATGCGTTTCTAATGTTTTTAATCGAAAATAAAGATTTCCTGAATCTCAGTAAAACCAAGTCAAGCAACCTGATTTATTTATCTTTTGATCTAATAGAATGAAAAAATTGAATTCGTCCTATTCGTTTAGGTCTGTTTGATTTATTGTACAGTCGTACTGTATGCGTTTCTAATGTTTTTAATCGAAAATAAAGATTTCCTGAATCTCAGTAAAACCAAGTCAAGCAACCTGATTTATTTATCTTTTGATCTAATAGAATGAAAAAATTGAATTCGTCCTATTCGTTTAGGTCTGTTTGATTTATTGTACAGTCGTACTGTATGCGTTTCTAATGTTTTTAATCGAAAATAAAGATTTCCTGAATCTCAGTAAAACCAAGTCAAGCAACCTGATTTATTTATCTTTTGATCTAATAGAATGAAAAAATTGAATTCGTCCTATTCGTTTAGGTCTGTTTGATTTATTGTTTTGTATTTCTTATTCTCGGAATTCTTTGATTAAGACCGATCTTTTCGTAGGTTCAATTCCTACTGGATGCATGCTAATGGGAACGTTCAATAAGTCTATCGGAATTGGCTCTCTATCAATGGGATCTCATCCTCCATCCATAACGAATTGGTATGGTATATTCATACCATAACATAAGAAGAGTAAGAACTCAAATCCTGATCGATGCTGGAACTCATGGGGAAGAAATTGGAGTTATGGTATTATCATACCGCTTCTATCGGGTTATTCTATTCCACCTCTTTTTATTTCATTTTATATTAAGAAAAGGAGATAATATGGTTTTCAAAAAATCAATTCGAAAAGATATAAGAGAATCCGCTCAAAAAATACAGTGGAAGTGTATTGAATCACGTATAGAAAGTAAGTGCTTGCATTATGGTCGTTTCATAATATCCTCGCTTAATAGAGGTCAAGCTGATATCATTGGTATTGCCATGCGAAGAGTTCTACTTGAAGAAATAAAAGCACCACATTTCACACGTTTGCTTTTTAAGAACGTGAGGATAGCTCATGAATATGGTCGGATAGTAGGTATCGATGAAGATATCCAGGAAATCGTGTCAAATTTACAAAAAATTGTATTGAGGGGTTTTGCTACTAAAATTCTCAAAGCATCCATTTGTGTGAGGAGTGGTCCTACTCCTATTTTTGTAACTGCTAAAGATATCAACCTACCGCCTTCTGTACAAATAGTGGATGAAGACCAACATCTGTTTACTATAAGAGACAAGCCGATGGATTTCTCAATGGAATTACGAATCGAGAGAGGATGTCGAAAATCTCGTAGGAGAAACACAACTCCCCAGGATGGGAGGTATCCTATAGATATAGATAGTGTACTCATGCCTGTCCGAAATGTGAATTATACAATTCATAGTTTTGGAGATGAAAATGGAAACGAAGACATACTTTTTTTGGAAATATGGACGAATGGAAGTTTGACTCCTAGAGAAGCACTTCGTGAAGCTTCTATGACTTTGATTGGATTATTTATTAGTCCTTTTCTACATTCAGAAGCCGAGGGTATTCATTTGAAAGAAAAAAAAAACACGTGTACTTCGTCCCCTTTCACCTTGGAAAGTGAAACATCTGAATTAGAGCTACCGGAAATAGTCAAAAAGTACAAAAAAGACATAAAGAAACAAATAAAAGAATTAAACGAATTGAAAAAAAAGAAAAAGGAAACGGTAGTCCCATGGGATCATGTTTTTATTGACCAAGCAGCATTATCATCCAGAACCTATAAGTGTCTTAAAAAGGCCAATATAAATACGGTATTGGACATTTTGGAAGAGTTTTCTTCGAATTGTCCTAACATAAGGAATTTTGGTATAGAAGAAATGTCAGAAACAGCTCTTAAGGTAATGACGCTAACTGACATTCTTATAAGCTGGTATCGAGAATTACCTAATAAATAAAAAAAGTTCTTATTTGGAATCCATTGAAAACCTTTCTCTTCTTTTTCTAATGTAAAAAACCATTGGAAAAAGAAGAAATCTTTTCATCTTTGACACAAAGCTTATTTTTTTTTTTGCGGAATGGATCATAATAAAAATAATGGATGTCAGGAATAATTACTTTGAAGTAACCATTCCTGACATATCTACATCATAATACTTCACGAATCCATTTAAAAAAGACCTAAAGTTAAGGACTTATCAATAGGCAATGTGGCTCCAATACCTAACCAAAGCGCGACTATGGTACCGATTAAAAAAACCGTTGTAGCTACTGGGCGGCGAAATGGATTTTGGAATTTATTGACATTCTCCAAAAAAGGTACTGTCAGTAATCCCAATGGTACTGAAACCATTAAAAGAACGCCCAATAACTTATTGGGTACTGTACGAAGTATTTGAAACACGGGGAAGAAGTACCATTCAGGTAAGATTTCCAAAGGAGTTGCAAAAGGGTCCGCCGGTTCACCAATCATGGATGGTTCTAAAACCGCTAAACCTACGTTACATGCAATAGTACCTAGAATTACTACAGGAAAAATATATAAAAGATCGTTGGGCCATGCGGGTTCCCCATAATAATTATGCCCCATCCCTTTAGCTAATTTTGCTCTTAACACAGGATCATTCAAGTCAGGTTTTTTTGTTATTAGGATAGGTGAATTTTTGTGTATAGATCCATCCCCCGAAGGAACCGGACATGATAATTTTTCATCATCCGGCTCGAGCAAGAATCAAAAGAATCAAACCAATATCAAATGTCTAATTAATATATTAATGTATATAAGACTCCATGATAAGAGTTTATATGATTCCATTTTCAAAAGTTACAATTTCAACCAGGGACTGCAACAAATTCGAATTTTTTTTCGAAGGAAATGCTCACTGTCCAAGTAGGCTTACAAAATTGATCATGATCAAGCGCTTTTTGGATTGTCTCATGCCTCTTGATGGGTTTTTCTCGATAAAATATCTTGATTTTTTCCATACAAAGTATTTACTTGTTACTAAAAAAATCTAACCTATATTCTTCCTTAGATCCCTTCTTTCACTCCGATAGTATCATAGATAGGAATCAATGCAAAGGAAATGAATGCATTTCTATACTAAAATAATGAAGTGGAGTAGATGAAATTCGGAAAGTGGAATAGAAAGAAATTTGAATCATGCCACATCATTTCATTTTATTCTACAGATCTTACAGAGCCTTTTTATGGATGACATTATTCAGGTATGATCATAGAGAATATTCTCGTTAAGTGAACCGGCCTATCCTTTCCTACATAAATAAAGGAAAGGGTTACGTAGGTCTTGGCTGGATCCGGAGACACCTTTGGTTGTGATTTACAACGTGGCGGAGAAAATCATATCATGTATCCGCATGGCTAAATCAATAGTTCAAGTCACACACTCCCATAATCCATCCTTTCTTTGCAAGATTCACTTCAACTAGTCGTATTAACTACGGAATCCAAGACAAGACTCTATGGTTGAAGAGAAGTATCTAAATAACATGTGTGATTTTTTTTTCAAAAAAAACCATATTTATAGCAATGAAATCCTTTTGCTCTCCCCAATAGGATATAGGATCAATTCAAAATATCAATGTTATGTTTTCTTTATAAAGGACCTGAAATACCTTGCTTACGTATCATTAAAAAGTGCATCAACATAAATACAGCAGTAAGAAGAGGCAACACAAAAGTATGTAAACTGTAAAAACGAGTCAAGGTGGATTGGCCGACACTAGCACTTCCACGTAATAACTCCACTAAAGGTGATCCTATTACTGGGATGGCTTCAGGTACACCCGTTACGATTTTAACTGCCCAATAACCAATTTGGTCCCAAGGTAAGGAATAACCGGTTACACACCAAAAGATGCTGTTAATACAGCCAAAACCACACCTGTAACCCAAGTTAATTCGCGGGGTTTTTTAAACCCACCTGTGAGATACACACGAAATACGTGTAGGATCATCATGAGAACCATCATACTCGCTGACCACCGATGAACCGAGCGAATTAACCAGCCAAAGTTGGCCTCAGTCATTATATATTGGACAGAAGAGAAAGCTTCTGTAACAGTAGGACGGTAGTAAAAAGTCATAGCAAAACCTGTAGCTACTTGTACTAGAAAACAAGTAAGTGTGATCCCCCCTAAACAATAAAATATATTGACATGAGGAGGAACATATTTACTAGTTATATCATCTGCAATCGCCTGAATCTCGAGACGTTCCTCAAACCAATCATATACTTTATTGAGATAGGTAACCCCGGTAGATGACTCCCCCTCTGAGAACCGTATATGAAAATTTCATTTCATACGGCTCAAGCTGAAACACAAAAATATGGATTTCAACGGATATTTAATAAATAGGTTCAAACTTATTAACCATTTGGTGGATTTGAACGAACATATGAAATAATAAAATCCGTAATTTAATCTTTGTGATTAAAATGCCAAAAAATATCAAGTTGGCTCATTTATCTTTTTTGATGTGAATTGTTACAGGCCTTTTGAATCTTCTCCTTCCTATTTTGAATTTTGATTCTTTCTTGGATTTATTGTTTTCTGTGCATAAATCAGACTTTTTCAATTGGACTAATTGATAGGAATTCTCTTGTTGAGATCCTATGAATCACTTGAAACCTCAGATTCATACTAGAACCACGATGATTTCTTCTCAAGTCAAACTCAAAGATTCTCTGAGTAAGAATCCTTTGATTGATCACTTTTTGAAAAATAGATTAGATACAATGACTTGACTCAACAAGATCTATAGAAAAAGTTTTCCTTCGGTCAAAATCGAAATCTTACGAAGTCTAATTCATTTGATTTAGGAAATCACTATCATAGTGAATATATTCCTATTTTTTTGAGCCTGGTTACGAGGTCTCACTGAATAATAGGTATGAATCATAGTTTCATTTTGTCTTGGTCTATTTTATTTCGTGTTGCAGATACTAGAAGAAATATCTGACGAGGTTAAATTCATAGAAATAACAGACCTGTTCTATGTATTATCCATAGGATCAATTACAACAAGTCACACACTCATTTTCCAAAAATCCCGAAACAGAGAAATTCCACGGTCGAACTACCAAAATCTTTCGAAATCAAAATTTTGAATTAATAGTAATTTTTTCTTTACTGGAAAGACCAAAACCTCATAGTTTTGAAAAGCCTAACTCCTAGGGATTCCATCCAATAAAACAGAAGAGTTGTAAATTTCCAAAAGAATACATAGGAATACAGCAAATAGAGCCATTGCAACTCCCATAAGTGGGGTAGTACCCCAACCCGGAGCTACTTTACCATATTCTGAATTCAAAGGTTTCAATAAATCTCCTACAGGAGTTCGTCTTGGTCCAGATCTAGAACTATCTTCAACGGTTTGTGTAGCCATAAATTCTATTCTATTCTAATCAATAATGATTGGTTAAGATCTGTTGACTTTGTATACTATTCTGTTGTACTTCTAAATAAACGATCTTATAATCCATTCTGTAAATTCTTGAAAAATGGAAACAGCAACCCTAGTCGCGATCTTTATATCTGGTTTACTTGTAAGCTTTACTGGGTATGCCTTATATACCGCTTTTGGGCAACCCTCTCAACAACTAAGAGATCCATTCGAAGAACATGGGGATTAGTTGATTGAATTGAAGTAATGAGCCTCTCGAGAGGCTCATTACTTCAATTCAATCCAAAATTATTTTATTTTTTGATTTTAGTTGGAACCTTAGGTGGTTCTCGAAAAAAGATAGCGAAAAAGATTATTCCTAAAGTCGAAACTAAAAGGAATGTATAAACCAATGCTTCCATAGATTCGATCGTGGTTTAGTTTACAATTATAGCTTCCACACCTATTCATTTAAGATCGATCATTTATCGTATAAAGAAAAAGAATCAAAGAAAAGATGATGATTCAAGTCAAGATTTCTTTTTTTTGTTCATGAGATACAAAAAAAAGAGGTTCGAAATATACTACAATAATGCTGTATCAAACTGCTTGTCTCTTTGTAGTTGGATCTCCAACTTTTTGGAATGTTCCGAATTCCACTTGAACATCCAAATCTGGATCAATACCAGCAAAAACATCTCTGAACAAGGTTCTAGCGCCATGCCAAATGTGTCCGAAAAAGAAAAGCAACGCGAATGTAGCATGTCCAAAAGTAAACCAACCCCTTGGACTACTGCGAAAAACACCGTCAGATTTCAAAGTAGCTCGATCTAATTCCAAAATCTCACCTAATTGGGCACGTCTAGCATATTTTTTAACAGTAGCAGGATCTGAATAACTTACTCCATTAAGTTCACCACCATAGAACTCAACAGTTACACCTACTTGTTCAACACTATATTTTGATTCTGCCCTTCGAAAAGGAACATCGGCCCTCACAATCCCGTCTTCATCTACCAAAACTACCGGAAATGTTTCAAAAAAGGTAGGCATACGACGTACAAAAAGCTCTCGGCCTTCTTTATCTCTAAAAACGGGGTGCCCTAACCATCCAACCGCTATTCCATCTCCATTATCCATTGAACCTGCTCTAAATAATCCCCCTTTTGCCGGATTATTACCAATGTAATCATAAAAAGCTAATTTCTCAGGAATTTTAGACCAAGCTTCAGATAAACTCAGATTTTCGGCTAGCCCAGCGCTAACTCTTCGATATATTTCCTGTTGAAAGTATCCCTGGTCCCATTGATAACGAGTAGGACCAAATAATTCGATTGGGGTAGTTGCTGAACCATACCACATTGTTCCTGCAACAACAAAAGCTGCAAAAAAAACAGCAGCAATACTACTGGAGAGTACTGTTTCAATATTGCCCATACGTAATCCTTTGTATAGACGTTGAGGCGGACGGACACTCAGATGGAATAAGCCTGCTAATATGCCTAACGTACCCGCTGCAATATGATGAGAGGCTATTCCTCCTGGAACAAAAGGATCAAAACCATCCACACCCCAAGCTGGATTTACAGCTTGCACTTTTCCAGTTAGTCCATAAGGATCGGACACCCATATTCCAGGACCGTACAAACCTGTTACATGAAATGCGCCAAAGCCAAAGCAAGCTACACCTGAGAGAAATAAATGAATTCCAAAAATCTTGGGCAAATCCAAAGAAGGTTTTCCTGTACGTTCATCACAGAATACTTCTAAGTCCCAATATACCCAATGCCAGATAGCTGCCAAGAAGCACAAACCAGAAAACACTATATGTGCCGCTGCAACACCTTCATAACTCCAAATACCTGGATTCGTTACAGTTCCTCCTGAAATATTCCAACCACCCCACGAATTGGTTATTCCTAAACGAGTCATGAAAGGTATAACGAACATGCCCTGTCTCCACATTGGATCAAGAACGGGGTCAGAGGGATCAAAAACCGCTAATTCGTATAAAGCCATCGAACCGGCCCAACCAGCAACTAGAGCTGTGTGCATTATATGCACAGAAAGCAATCGACCGGGATCATTCAATACGACAGTATGAACACGATACCAAGGCAAACCCATGGAAATACCCCTTAAGAGAAATAGAAACTATGTCACTTTATTTTATCGCATTAAACTAAAAAGACTATATACTGTGTACCTCACCTTTTTTCAGTAGATTCTGTATCAGAAAGGGCTCATTTTGATTTCATCCCATTGAAAATCAAAATAAGGGAACAACTCTGTTCGTAAGAACAAAGAGAAGCAGATCTATTCTATACCCGATAAGTACCAATACGCAACGGGAAGATTGCATTATTATAATAACTTGTTGATCATTCGAATGATCAATCCCTTCGTTCCAGAATCCATTCTGTCTTACTCTATCAAAAAAGCCTTCCAATGGATCAAATAGAAGTGGAAAAAATAGAAGAAAAAGGAATGAAGGCAGGAATTCATGGATTTTCACGTTTTCTTATTCAAGTGCAGTATATTAATATCAATAGATTTATTTAATTTTATGAGTATAGGAGTACCAAAAGTACCTTTTCGCCGTCTTTCAAACGACAAAATGTCTTGGCTTGACATATAGTGCGACTTGTCAAAAATATTGGGTCATATGGGATTTCCCCATTCTCTTCCCCGATCGAGAGATCCTCTGTTTCGCCGAAGAAAAAATATTGTATTGAGTAAACCATCATTCATTCGGAGCGCGAAATCAAATTAGGTCAATTTTTTTATTGGGGATGCAGATTAGCAATTTCGAAAAATTTATGGTTTATTTGGACTGATAAAGTATCCAGGCTCCGTTCATAAAATACCAAATTGGTAGCAAAAAGGTAAGGAATATTATTTTCTGGATGATTACCACTTTTATTATAAACGATTCTGATATTGACTATCTTATATTAACCATAAGAATGATCAAAGATTGTCTACTAAGTAATAGAATCGTATAATGAATGCATCAAAGAATTTGGGAAAAGAAAGGCACAAAATCAAAAAGAAATCAAAAAAGGAAAGCAAGACTAGAAAAGTAGTACTAGGACATTTGCTCTATATGTGCAAATCAAATTCGGACAAATCTTTTTCTCGGAGTAGAAACTAAACCTAAAACAATTAAAAGGATCCATTAAAGAACAAGAAAATGACATCGTGATTGAAATCTCGATGAAACAATATATCAATGAGAGATTAGTTCAATAAGTTCAGTCAATTCTTTTTTTGGGGGGGAGGAAAAGAACCCTCATTAAAAACAACCTCTTACAAAAAAAAGAAGAATTTCAGCTAGAATCGACACATTGATTCTTTCAAAATTTTTTGAGCCGTATGCATCCAAAGGTGCACGTACGGTTCCTAAGGGATATAATTTTGTCCTAATCGAACGACTTTATAAAGATAAAATTATTTTTCTATGTAAAGAGATTCAGGGCACTTTCAGCGGTCAAATTATTGCTCTCTTACTATATCTGAGTTCAGATAATGATGATATTTCTTTGTATATAAACTCTCCGGGTGGAGGGGCACTATCAGGAATGGCCATTTATGATACTATGACACATGTGTTTCCTGATGTAAGTACATTAGCTATGGGATTAGCTGCATCAGCGGCATCTTTAATTTTGGTTGGAGGAACAATTACTAAACGACTAGCATTCCCTCACGCTAGGGTTATGATTCACCAACCTTCTATTGCCCATTTTTTGGGAAGTGTAACTGCAATAGCATTGGAAGCAGAAGAATTGTTTAAACTTCGTAAGGAAATTGCGGATATTTATGCACAACATACAGGCAGACCCGTAAATCAGATCCAGGAGGATCTGGAGAGAGATACTTATATGTCCGCAGCAGAAGCCAAAGTTTATGGTATTGTCGATCGCATAGTACAGAAAAAAGAAAAAGAATAAAATAAGAGAAGATCTTGAGTGATCTGAATGATTTTGTGAATCTATTTCAAATTCGAATTCTCTTGAATATTGAATATTCATTTCAATAGAAATAATTGAAAAAAAGCATCTGGTTAAGATCGATCTAAACCAAACAATTTTATTCTGTATAGATATACATACAATATGCCAACTATTAAACAACTTCTTAGAAACGCAAGACAGCCAAAAAAAAATGTTAAGAAATCCCCCGCTCTTAAAGGATGCCCTCAGCGTCGAGGAACATGTACTAGGGTGTATGTGCGACTCGTTTAGATCATGACTTTGAACAGATGAGAGAATTTTTCCAGTATCAACGATCAATACTGATCAATAGGATATTTCAAAAAGGTATATCATATTATCCACCTTTTTATTCTATAAAATTTATGGTTTTCATTGGTGAAAATCCAATCATTTTCAATTTGAAAGAAGAAGCAATTCTCCATTGGTAGCAAAAGGTTATCCATTAAGCGGAGGAGATAGCATTATTAAGAATCAAAAAGGTTATGCTCCCTTTTGAAAGAACGGACTCATAGGGTCAGCTACCTAGCCAACTTTTCTAATTAAATGCCGTCACTGTATGGATAACTCTTAGTGTCAAAAGGGCTATTACTTTCTAATGAATAGGTAGAGCCAAAGAATATGAACTATACAAGTTCACAAAATCTTTTGTTATGATTATTAATGGAAAAATAAGCTCCGGCGTATAGAGAGGACCTCACCGTTCGAGGGGTAGCCATAGAAACGATGGAACCCACTATTTTGTTGTTGAATATAGAATTCTATATCTTTATTTATAGGTCAAATAACGGAAAAGCAAGAATCGTGGTTGGGAAGGTTATAGTAGCAAAAGCCATTGGAATCGATATCTGATATATTGGAGTAATCCGTTTTGTTATTGATTGACCCTAGGCGGAGAAAAGAATAACTTAAAGAAGAGAAATCGAATCCATTAGTTATTCATTCAAATTGAATGGAATTCAATGACCAGAGTGAGACGAGGATATATAGCTCGAAGACGTCGAAAAAAAAAATCGTTCCTTTGTATCAGGTTTTACAGGAGCTCATTCAAGACACACTCGAACGATTAATCAACAGACAATAAGAGCTTTGTTTTACTCTTATCGAGATAGAGGAAGGAAAAAGAGATATTTTCGCCGTTTGTGGATCACTCGAATAAATGCAGTAACTCGTGAAAACCAAATATTTGATAGTTATTCTCAATTTATCCACAATCTGTACAAGAAGCAATCTGTTTTGAATCGTAAAATACTTTCTCAAATAGCAATATCAAATAAGATCGGTCTTTCCAAGATTTCTTATAAAATCATTAAACCTAATAAGGTAAACGAGGAAATACTAAAATAATCTATTAATAATGATGAAAAAAGGATTCCCCGGAGAATGAACTCCGGGAAGATATAAAAGGAAAATCCATTCAGATAAAGATTAATAGTAGCAATTAAGAGCATCTTTTAATAAAAAGATTATTTTTCCTTTTTTTATAACACAAGAATCCAACCAGTTTTCTAAGCTTTTTCCAAAAAAATCTGCATTTTAGCTTGAATTCCAATTTGGGATTTTAAGTCAATTGGGAAGTATGCTTATGGATTTATGGTTTTAGGACGAGTAGTTCTTGGTTTGTTTTTAGGACGAGTAGTTCCCGTTTCGGTTTTAGGATGAATCGTTCCCGTTTCGGTTTTAGGATGAATCCTTCCCGTTTCGGTTTTAGGATGAATCCTTCTTGGTTCGGTTTTAGGATGAATCGTTCCCGTTTCGGTTTTAGGATGAATCCTTCCCGTTTCGGTTTTAGGATGAATCCTTCTTGGTTCGGTTTTAGGATGAATCGTTCCCGTTTCGGTTTTAGGATGAATCCTTCTTGGTTCGGTTTTAGGATGAATCGTTCCCGTTTCGGTTTTAGGATGAATCCTTCTTGGTTCGGTTTTAGGATGAATCCTTCTTGGTTTGGTTTTAGGACGAGTTTTTCTTGATCTTCTTTTATCTTGATTTTGACGACGACGTTTTAAGATCTGTCGCCAGCGTCTCCTAAAATATATCTCATTGTTAAGAAAAGGTAAGAAACATAAAATACGAGCTTTTTTTATAGCAGTAGTCATTAGTCGTTGTTGTCTTAAGGTTAATTTAGTAACTCGTCTAGGTATGATTTTTCCTTGGAAACCAATAAATCGACTAATTAAACGTAGATTTTTATAATGGATTTGATTCCTTGATCTAATGAAGAAACGTTTTCTACGAGAAAATCGCTTACGAATACGAATACGGTATTTAGAATATCTAGAAGATTTACGGCGAAATTCAAATTCACGACGAAGAAAAAGGTATTGACGAAGAGGAATATCTTGATAAATTTTCCGTAAACGAGATTTACGAAAAGGTTGTTTGGATTTACGAAAAAGATTATTGAATTTACCAAGAGGTTGCTTGGGTTTACGAATACGAAGAGGTTGCTCGAGTTTATCCATGGTTTATTCCTTATCTCGAAAATTCGATTTATTGATTCATTTAAGATCCAACCAAAATAGGTTTTGATTCATATATCATTTGATTATTTCATTCATCTATCAGATATCATTCAGATATCGTTTGATTATTTCATATATCTATTATATATCTATACCCATGAGAGAATCTCCACACGAAAATGAGATTAGGTTTGATTCATAGATATTCTTTACTATTATTTAATATAGAAATATGGTGAAGTTCTTACTTTGTGTATTGCTTGCAAAGATCGAAGATATGATGTGAGTTTCCTTTGATCTATATCTTGATTTCCCTATGAGTTGTATGTTTGTTACAATAGCGACAAAATTTTCTCAATTCTAATACACTGGGTGTATTGGAACGATTTTTTTGAGTAATATATCTAGAAATACCCATTGATTTTTTATTGTCATTTCTTTGAACACAACTAGTACATTCCAAAAAAACTCTGACTCTTATATCTTTCCCTTTAGCCATGAACCTCCTTTATATCTTTTAATTGGTTTTTTTTTAATTCTCCTATTTCCGGTTTTTGAATCGAAAAAGAAGAAAAAAATCAATAAGAATTCTTAATTAGTTATTCCATTTCGAATCGAAAGATCTTTTGGCAATTACCTAATCAATTACATATGTATTATTTGAGTGTTAATAAAGTAATTTATTACTTCAATTAAAGTAATACAAAATAGAAGAAAAATGAAGTAATACAATCTCTGTCTAAGTATCTAGTTTTATTCAAAACCTCCATAACTTTCTGATTTCAGTCTCTTCTTTTTATACTCTGATTTCGTGTAGCTTACACTAAACTAATGAATTCCATCTTTTTCCTAAATGCGATCTCGGGCGGACTTACTGGATTTGTATTCACTTCATTTTGGATGAGCTTTTTCTTTATATCCTCCTATCTATCTAAAGATTTGAAAAAAGGATCGTCACAATTCTATTCTCCTTTATTTCTTCCCATATTAATGATTAATTAATTGAATATCAAAAAAAGGGGAATGACAAAGCATCTGGGAATAAACGATTTATTTCTATTAATAGACCTGCTAAAGAACCAAACCATAGAGTACTTATTACAGGTGCCACAGAGAGATATGTTTTGATATCTTGCATTGCAAAATCTCTTTCTTTACTTGATTGGAATACATATATGGTCAGATGCTGTAGTTCAATATTTTTTGTATTTATTTTTCTTTTTTTTCCTACGCGGAATTCCTATCTAAAATTGATTATGGAAAATGAACCAATCAGAATTTCCTGCCCCACCTAAAAACAAAAGAAAGAAGCCCTTTTTATGAGTATTACTGTTCAAATATGAATTCTTCATCTAGAAGTTCGATTGGGTTTCAGATATTTGATTCTTTTATTATATGAAACCAGAAAGAATAAATGACAACAAACTTGAATATAGTTTGATATAGATAGAAAAAAATGACTATATATATGGAAAAGAAGACAGAGATTTTGTACAATGACACTGTACAACAAGTTCAAAAAGGGGTGTAGCGCAGCTTGGTAGCGCGTTTGTTTTGGGTACAAAATGTCACAGGTTCAAATCCTGTCATCCCTACCTATTACTTCTCCTATGGGAAGTGAAGAGGGATTCATTAAGGTCGTTAATTTACGGATACTATATGTATAAGAAATGCATTAGGATAGAAATCAAAAAAGATCTTTTTGATTTGATTGAAACGCGCTCTTAGTTCAGTTCGGTAGAACGCGGGTCTCCAAAACCCGATGTCGTAGGTTCAAATCCTACAGAGCGTGATTTCGTCTATATAAAAACAAAGTGAAATTCAAACTGAAATTTGACCTACGGTAGGAAAGAGGTTAATCAAAAAAGAAAATTTGGAAAATCAAAGATCCAACTGATCACCACGTCTGTATTGTAAATATGCAGTCACAAATAATCCTGCCAAAGTGATAGGAATTAGGCCTAAGACAATTCCAAATAGAAAAACTTCAATCATTTCGGTTTGAGCAGATAAAAAAAAGAGGTTGAGATCTATCTTTAAATAATAATCTGAATTATCTATGAATCTTAATAACCAAGAAAAAAATTGGCAATTGTTGCGGAAACAACCATAGAATACCCGAAATCCCCGAAAAAGATTTTTATGAATTTTGCATTCAATTCATTTCAAATAAGCTGTATCTTTCTGAAACCAATAAATAGAACTAAGGTTATCGTTAAAGCAGCCATTAAAAAACAGAAATAACTAGTTATAGTAAGCATAAAAGCCCAAATTTTTTATGTTTTTTTACTACATATATTGATAAAGTATTTCCCTAAGTTCAAAATACGGTGGGAATTTGAATAATTGAATATTTCCAATTAAATGAGTCAAAATTAATGAATTCTTGATCATTATCGATAATACTCAAAAAAAGAATAGAGTAGCTTAATTATAAAAAAATGGATTCATTAGATATGATATCGATTCATTCTTTGATTCCGAGCCAACAAATCTTTCTTTAGAAAGAAGATCTTTTGTCTCATGATAGCCTGCTTCAGTCCCCTTACGAAACTTTCGTTATTGGGTTAGCTATACACTTCACATGTTTCTAGCGATTCACATGGCATCATGAATTTTTTGTTGACACGGACAAAATAAGGGAAAATCCCTGAAATGATTTTCATATTGGACCCTGGGCATATATACAGTTCGGAATCATTTATTTCTTTTCTTTTTTTTCGTGTCAAGAAGTCAATTTGAAGACGAGTTATTTCTTTTATCCTTTTCGACTCATTCTATATTCTATCAATTCAGAGAATTGAGTTCCATTTAATACTTTTAGTTCGGTCAAGAAAGAATCGACCTAATGCAACAATGATTCATCACAAATAGAAATTTAACTGTGCTTTCTTTACTTCATATGCTTTCTTTATCTCATTTAGTATTACGTTTTTGATTTATTAATTCTCTATTTATTCAATTATTGAATTCTAGTTCAATAGTTATTTTTGATTCTTTTTGATTCTAACATACCAATGAATTCTTTGAAATGAAAGGATTCAAATAAGAGTTATAACCAAAAAAGAGATTTCACCTATACTTATACGTATATAATGGAATATAACAGAATAGATAGGTTTCCATTAGTGAAAATCAAATCATTTTCGATTTGAAAGAAGAAGCAATTCTCCATTGGTAGCAAAAGACATTGCTATAGATATTTGATATATTAGAGTAATCTGTTTTGTTATTGATTAACCCTAAGCGAAGAAAATTCTATTAATAAATAATAGAATATATTTCATAAAAAATATCGATATGTTATATTTTTTTTGAATCTTCTTCGTTTTCTCATCGTCAAATTGACAAAATGGTTCAATCAAATCAGATCTGCTTGTATCCTTATGTATTTTCGCCCTCTTTCTCTTATTCATTAAGACCGATCTTTTCGAATTTATTTCAATTGATTAATAGATAGAATTTGCTATAATCACTTGAATTAGTTAAGCTAAGCTTTCAAATTGGATTTTTCGAAGATTCTTACTTACTTACTTCCCATTTAGAAGCTAATAAAGGAAAGCTTATTAAGAA
Source organism: Rhynchospora breviuscula (assembly GCA_027562975.1). Lineage (NCBI taxonomy): Eukaryota > Viridiplantae > Streptophyta > Magnoliopsida > Poales > Cyperaceae > Rhynchospora > Rhynchospora breviuscula. The sequence continues at coordinate 25,294 of JAMQYH010000867.1, forward strand.
TTTGCAGTATTCTCTATCGATCTATTGAATAACATAAAATTCTCGATAGATAAGGAAAAAAGGGATTATGTAGCATTTCGGTATCGATCGAAACTGCGTTGCTATGCCATAGGCAGGATAGCTATACTGATTCGGTATACTCGAAATACACTTTTGGTACAAAATGGACGATCTCACAAAGATAGAGAAAATAGCAGTATAATAGTTTTATATATTTCTGATCCTATCTTTTACGGAATCAATTCCCTTTTTTGAATGTACAAAAATTTGTGGAGCTCAGCATGTCTGGAAGCACAGGAGAACGTTCTTTTGCTGATATTATTACCAGTATTCGATACTGGGTTATTCATAGTATTACTATACCTTCCTTATTCATTGCGGGTTGGTTATTCGTCAGTACGGGTTTAGCTTACGACGTATTTGGGAGTCCTCGGCCAAACGAATATTTTACGGAAAGTCGACAAGGGATTCCATTGATAACCGGACGTTTTGATTCTTTAGAACAACTTGATGAATTTAGTAGATCCTTTTAGGAGGCCTTCAATGACTATAGATCGAACCTATCCAATTTTTACAGTACGATGGTTAGCTGTTCACGGATTAGCTGTACCTACCGTTTTTTTTTTAGGGTCAATATCAGCAATGCAGTTCATCCAACGATAAACTTAATTCCAATTAGAAAGCTATGACACAATCAAACCCGAATGAACAAAATGTGGAATTGAATCGTACCAGTCTATACTGGGGTTTATTACTCATTTTTGTACTTGCTGTTTTATTTTCTAATTATTTCTTTAATTGAAAGAGAATAATTCTCTTTATTTTATTCCATTCGTTCGGAAAGATACGACTCTCATTATTATCCATGACTGTTTTTGTCTCGAGCATGACTACATTCAATGTGGAGGAAAGTAGGAGAAATGGCCGATACTACTGGAAGGATTCCTCTTTGGCTAATAGGTACTTTAACAGGTATTCTTGTGATAGGTTTAATAGGTGTTTTCTTTTACGGTTCATATTCTGGATTGGGCTCATCACTTTAGTAATTAAAAATTCCTCGGATGGATCGGATTTTTAACATTCAAAAGTAAGAACTTAGCGGGTCCTTGCCCTCTTTTGTTTGATTAGAGCGGAAAGGGGCCCACTAAGTCCTTACTCTTATAAGGTAAGGAGACTTTGATCTATTGCATAAACCAAAACTGCAAGGATGTGTTGTTCTAATGGTTCAAACCTTTTTATTTTTTTTGTTTCTGAATCATGTTTGATTAAGCTGAATTTCTTAGTTGATTCATAATCTCTATTCTTCATCTCATAATATTCACTCGTATGAAAGAAACAAGAAACAAGAAATAAGAAATTCTATTGATTTTCTGAATATAGAAAAAATTCATTTCTTTCTATAGATGAGATATCCTTTCATTCATTTTTAGTAAACTACTAGAACCTGAATCTAAACTACTCTTTTAATCAAATTGTAGGATCAAAAAACTTTGATCTGATCCTAAATCAAATAAGGATTTTGATATTCAAAAAAAGAAAATTCAACTTTGAACTAAAACAGTCAAAATCTTTTTTTTCTTCAAGTTCAAAGTTGCACTTAATTGAAGAAGGAAATAAATTCGATTTTGTCAATTAATTACTTCCCCACAGAAACCCTTTTTTCCTTTGTTCACTACTTTGTCTGAACCGAAACCAAAAAGTTTCAATAAACCGGTAAACAAAGAATTCTTATTTCAATACAAGACGACACAAGAAAAGAGTACAAAATCTTTTTTCTTGTGTCGAGAAAATCGAAGATTAGAAAGACAAGTAATCCCCCCCCCCAAAAAAAAAGTATTTGTTTCTCTCATTTTTCCCACCTTTCCCACTTCTTTTGTATTTTTTGATATGTTTATTAAATACTATTCAATATGGGATAAAAGAAAAGAGAGAGAAAGCAAAAGAATTTATAGGATTTTCGGATAATCGATAATTGTATCGATCGACAAGAAATTAACTAAATGGATGTTAATCCATTTATGGATTTAGAAATTCATTTCATACAATTGAACTTTTTCAAACTGTTTCTTTTTCAGAACTAAAAATACTTGTGCAAAAATAACAGATGTGAAGAAGAACAAAAGGCCTTGGATGCGTAATGGATCTTGAAGAACTATTTCCGCATCTCCCTGACCAAAACCCCCCTACATTAGGATTACTTGTTAATGGTTGATCAAGCTTGATGGATTCACCCTCTGAAACAAGAAGTTCTGGCCCCGGAGGTATAATATCAACCGATTGACGTCCATCTGATGCATCAACTGTGGTTATTTCATAACCACCTTTCTCTTTACGTACTATTTTACTTACTATACCTGCTGATGTAGCATTATAGACTGTGTTGTTACTCTTGCTACCGTCAGGATAAATCTGACCCCTTCCTCTGTTCCCACCTACATATATGGGATATTTTAAGAAGTGAATGTCTTTCTTCGTAGAAGGGTCAGGGGAAAGAATGGGAAAGACAATTTCACTATATTTCTGACCAGGAACAGGACCTATCACAAGAATATTTTTCTTATTGGGACGATAACTCTGAAAAGACAAATTTCCTATCTTTTCTTTCAACTCAGGAGAAATACGATCAGTTGGAGCTAGCTCAAACCCCCTCAGGTAAAATAAGAACAGCACCCACATTCAAACCCCCTTTTTTACCATTAGCAAGAACTTGTTTCAATTGCATATCATAAGGAATTCGAACAATGGCTTCAAATACAGTATCAGGAAGCACAGCTTGCGGAACTTCAATCTCCACGGGCTTATTAGCTAAGTGACAATTGGCACATACAATTCGTCCAGTTGTTTCTCGCGGATTTTCATAACCCTGTTGTGCAAAAATGGGATATGCATTCGAAATAGATACCTGACTTAGTACATATATCATGATCGATACAGAAACATAAATGGATCGAGCCATTTGTTTTTTTCTCCAAGAAAAAGGATTTCTATTTTGCATGGCCAATTATAAATCCTAGAATTTTTACAATAAATTAGATAAGGAACTAGTATAGTTCCCTATAAAAAATCTGTTGTCATTGTACTGGAATAGTTCTTTTAGAATATAGGACTAATATCTTGAACA
>JAMQYH010000868.1:0-12500 GCA_027562975.1 Rhynchospora breviuscula
TGGAAATCAAAAACATCTATCCATTGAAAATCTTCCTTAAGTTGGATTAATTTCTCATCAAATTGAAAATGATAACCAAATACATAAGCTGTTAGAATAAGCTCTAATAAACATATACATAGAGTATACCATCGATATATCTTATTTCCTTTATGAGGAAAAAAGAAAGTAAAAGAACCCGCAAATATGGGAAAAACAACGAGTGTTGTTAACCAAGGAAAATAACTCATGATAGGGCAGAGATACGTTTTGACCAGAGAAACCCGTGCTCGAGATTATAGCTTTCATCGAGTACGGGTTTTTTCGGTAAAGAGGAATCAAATGATTCAGGTGGAGCTTTTGCTTTTTGTAACGTATCAATAAGCTAAAGCCATGCTACGTGTTGTTTCAGGCCCTAGATAAACACGGACACTCAAAAAGTCTGTTGGACAGGCAGATTCACATCTTTTACAACCTACACAATCTTCTGTTCTTGGTGCGGAAGCTATTTGCTTGGCTTTACACCCATCCCAAGGTATCATTTCTAATACATCCGTAGGACAAGCTCGAACACATTGAGTACAACCTATACAGGTATCATAAATTTTTACTGAATGTGACATTGAATTTCGAAAGTATATTTTTGGAAATCAAAAATTTTCGATCTGGTCAAAGTAGTGGACGAATCCATTATATTCTAGATACCAGATGAAGCAGTGGCTTATTCAAAATTGAACAATAAAATAGAATAATCCATATAATGGAATCTGTTTTAAAAAAAGGCTGAGAGATTCCGAATTTGATCTCAAGGATCATTATCAGACAAGTTGCATATAACTAAATACGAATTTGTTCATCAATTTGTTACTCTTATTCTACTAAGAATATAATATATTGAATTCAAAAATTCAACAAATCAAAAGAATTCATCAATGTTTCATAAAAAAAGAATAAAGACTTAGGCTTTTTTGGATGATTTATCTATTGTAATAAAAATAACTAATTATTTAAGAAATTTGATTGATTGATACTTGTTGATTTTTTATTACGATGAATAGATGAAACAATTGCTAATCCGATAGCAGCTTCCGCAGCTGCAATAGCTATAACAAAGATGGAAAAAATGTCTCCTTTTAATTGTCGATTATCGAACATATCAGAAAAAATGACAAGATTTATATTAACCGAATTAAGGATAAGTTCAAGACACATAAGTGCCCTAACCATGTTTCGACTTGTAATCAATCCATAAAGGCCAATAGAAAATAAGTAAACACTCAAAAAAAGCATGTGTTCAAACATTATTGATTGACTCCCTAATCTTTATAAAATTTTGAAAATAAAGAGAATATTTCTATAAAAGAAAGTAAAAAAAATATTAAAAACAAAGTAAAGACAATATGGATTTTGAATTCTAATTAATTGACCAAAAATTTGGATTTTTTTGATTTTGATTTCGAATTCTCAATTCTTAATCAATTCTTAGAATTTGGAATCATTCTAAGTATTTCTTAATGTCGAGCCATAGTAATTGCACCTATCAAGGAAACTAGAAGAATTATAGAAATGAGTTCAAAGGGAAGAAAAAAATCTGTTGCTAAATGAATCCCAATTTGTTGAACGTTATTTGTGAGTTCCTGTTCTATAATTTGATTTGATCTTGTAGTCCAAAGAATCCCGTACCATGATGTATCTGGGATAGTAGCCATTAGTGAAAAAAGAATAGTTGTACAAACCAGTGAAGTAACCCCATCTCCAATGGTCCGAAAATAGGAATCATTGGAATATTCTGAACCATTCATGAACATTACAGCAAATAAGATCAATACATTTATGGCTCCGACATAAATAAGGAGCTGTGCGGCAGCTACAAAATAGGAGTTCAATGAAATATAGAATAAGGATATACAAATAAGAACCAATCCCAACGAAAAGGCAGAATAAATTGGATTGGTAAGTAATACTACCCCTAGACCCCCTAATACAAGAACTGATCCCATAAATACCACAAGAATATCATGTATTGGTCCAGGTAAATCCATTATGTATAAAAAAAAATAAAGAACTTGAAATCTATCATGACTGTACTAAATGGTCCAGGAAAGGAAAAGGGGTTCCCCTATTTTGTTCTTGTATATAATATAGTTTATGATCCATTTATCATAGAATGAAATGGAAATATGGATGAATGGAAATCAAATTGTTATTTTCGAAAAAAGACTAGTTTGAATAGTGGTTCAAATTGTATATTTCGAAATCATCCCATCACGAAAAATAGATTCTCAGTTTCAATCAAAGAGTGATTCTCGACAATAAATAGTTATGAGTTTGATTTGTAGTTACTGACTAACCAAAAAAAATCTTAGTAATTAGTAATCGTTCTGGAATCAAAGGAATTCTCTTTGTCTATTTGGATTTGAGTCGAATTCATAACTGTTTGAATTGTGTAATCTCCAATTATTGAGATTGGTAACCGACCCAAAGCAATTTGATTATAATTCAATTCATGACGATCATAAGTAGAAAGTTCATATTCTTCAGTCATTGATAAACAGTTTGTTGGACAATACTCGACACAGTTACCACAAAATATACAAACCCCGAAATCAATACTATAATTAAGCAATTGTTTCTTTTTAATATCTCTTTCCAATCTCCAATCAACAACAGGTAGATCTATCGGGCATACACGAACACATACTTCACAAGCAATACATTTATCAAATTCAAAGTGGATTCGACCTCGAAAACGCTCTGACATGATCGATTTTTCATAAGGATATTGAATAGTGACAGGTAAACGATTTGTGTGGGATAAGGTAATTATGAAACTTTGCCCAATGTACCTTGCAGCTCGTATGGTTTGTTGACCATAATTCATGAACCCAGTTACCATAGGGAACATATTGTAAATATCAATGAAAAAAAGGAAGTTTCTTTCTCTTGTTTGAGAGATATTATGAATCGAGAATCTTGTTATCGTATTCTGTTATTTATAGTGAGACAAGTTGAGAAGAAGTTGTTAATAACAGATTACCTAGAGAAATAGGTAAAAGAAATTTCCATCCAAGATTTAATAACTGGTCTATTCTCATCCTAGGGAAAGTCCATCTTGTTGTGATAGAAATGAAGAGAAACAAATAAGCCTTAGCTAATGTAATAAAGATACCAATTGTCATTCCAAAAATTCCAGCCATTTGATTTATCTTGAAAAGTTCAGGAATGGGTATGTACGGAATGGAGAAATTCCACCCACCTAAGTAAAGAACTGTGACAAATAATGAAGAAACTAATAGATTTAGGTAAGAAGCAAGATAAAAGAGAGCATATTTGATACCCGAATATTCGGTTTGATAACCTGCTACTAATTCCTCCTCTGCTTCTGGTAAATCAAAGGGCAATCTCTCACATTCGGCTAGAGAAGAAATTAGAAAAACTAGAAAGCCTATAGGCTGACGCCACAGATTCCACCCCCAAAAACCATATTTGGACTGTGCTTCAACTATATCAACTGTACTTGAACTGTTAGATAATCATAGTCGATGATAACATCACAGTTTTCATCGCTATTTCAAAACCGTACATGAAACCTCAGCTTCATACGGCTCCTCTATGGCCATAAAAAATGGAAGGACTAGTTCGGTATTATCGGCATCTTTCTTTGGGGGTAGACAGAATAAAGATACATCGGAGAGTCCCAAATTAGACCAATGGAATTCTGTCTGCTAGAATAATCAAAAAGTTGCTTCCGAATTGATCTTATCCTTTATAATGAGAATCTCGCTTTGTTCGGTAATAACTGAATCTTTCAATAAAATACTCGTTATATCCATCAATAAATAGAAAGAATTAGGCATTCGTTCATGAATTATGATAAGAATTATATATGAATGAATATGGAAGAAATAATCAAGAAAGATCTTTTTTTTATTATTCATTCCATATATGGCATTCCATTTCTTTTTTCCTCTTCTTCTGTCTCAGGGGAGGGTACTTCAAAAAAAAATAAAGGATTAATTCGTTCTTGATAGTCATTTTTTTAATCAGTGAATAGGAGCATACTCTAGATCGGAATCGTAGGGAAGTACTACTTGATCATTTCTACCAATTTCAAGTCCTTATTATGATTCGTTTTATGTGGAAAAACCTCTTTTTTGATACCTTCCATTATCTCTATTACTAATCCTTTGTGTACCTTGGTGTTCCTAACTGTCCACTGACTTTTGATTGATCGCCGGTATAGTAATACATACAAGACAGTAGTAGAAACTCCATACAGTGGATCTTTTGTTTGCACCCGCTTCAAGATATGATGACTAATCAAAAAATCGCAATCTTGGGATAAACAGTTTACCCTGCTTATGTTTCCTTCAACTGGATTCTTGTACGTACATAGGGAATGAGATTTTTTCTTCTTACTACAAATGGATAAGCTGTTTTGTTTCACTCATATAACTATCTGGTTTAACTCATCAACCCAAATGCTGAATCAAAAAATGAATGAGAATATCTATTCAATACATTGAACCTCTTTTTCTTCTTTGATTTCTAGAAGAAAGAGAGGGAAAAGTTCATATTCCAGCGAATCACACGTAGAGATATTGATAATACACATAGAGTTAATGGTATTTCATAACTAATAGATTGAGCAGCAGCTCGGAGACCACCTGAAAAGGAATATTTATTATTCGATCCATATCCTGACATAAGAAGGCCAATAGGAGCAATACTTGAAATGGCGATCCATAAAAAAACACCTATACCGAGATCCGCTAAAACAAGACGATACCCAAAAGGAATTACTAAATAGCTTAGTAGAACTGATATGACTGCTATAGACGGTCCGACACTAAACAGACGAATATCTCCTCGAGATGGGAGGAGGTCCTCTTTCAAAAGTAATTTCGTCCCATCTGCTATAGCTTGAAGAATTCCCAACGGACCAGCATATTCAGGCCCAATACGCTGTTGGATCGCTGCAGATATTTCTCTTTCTAACCAAACAATGACGAGTACCCCTATTGTGATTCCCAATATCAGGGTCAAAATAGGTATAATCCATATCAGTCCATAGACTTCTTTGAAAAATCCCGATGTAGAGAAAGAATTGATAGTTTGTACTTCTGTCGTATCAATTATCATTTCAACGATCAACTTCTCCCATAATGATATCTATACTACCTAATATCGTCATGATATCAGCCAATTTCATTCTTTTAACTAGCTGTGGAAGAATTTGCAAATTGAGAAAACCGGGTGGACGAATTTTCCATCTCCAGGGGAAAACACTATTATCTCCTATCAAATAAATCCCTAATTCCCCCTTTGGGGCTTCCACTCTGACATAAAGTTCTTGTTTCGACAATTCCAAATTCGGTGAAGGTTTTTTACTTATAAATCTATATGCAAAATCATTCCATTCGGAATTCTTTGCTCTATCAAAGCGTCGGACTTCTAAATTCTCATAGGGTCCTCCAGGAATTCCCTCTAGAGCCTGTTGAATCATTTTGATGGATTCCTTCATTTCACCGATTCGTACTAAATAACGAGCTAATGAATCTCCTTCTTTTTGCCATTGGATTTCCCAATCGAATTCATTGTAACACTCATAATTATCAACTTTACGAAGATCCCATTGGATTCCAGAAGCTCGTAACATTGGCCCGGATAAACCCCAATTTACTGCTTCTTCTCCACCAATAATACCCACTCCTTCCACTCGTTCCAAAAAAATGGGATTCCGTGTAATAAGTTTTTGATATTCAACAACTCCTGTTAAGAAATAATCGCAGAAATCGAAACATTTCTCTATCCATCCATAAGGTAGATCAGCAGCTACCCCCCCGATACGGAAATAATTATGCATCATTCGCATACCTGTGGCGGCTTCGAATAGATTGTATATCAATTCTCTCTCTCTGAAAATGTAGAAGAAAGGAGTCTGTGCACCGATATCTGCCATAAAAGGTCCAAGCCATAACAAATGAGAAGCTATACGGCTCAATTCCAGCATAATAACTCTGATATAGCTAGCTCTTTGAGGTACTTGAACATTTTCCAATTTTTCTGGTGCATTTACCGTTATTGCCTCTGTGAACATAGTAGCTAAATAATCCCACCGTGTTACATAAGGTAGATATTGTATAATTGTTCGGTTTTCCGCTATTTTTTCCATTCCTCTGTGTAAATAGCCCAATATGGGTTCACAATCAATAACATCTTCACCATCGAGAGTAAGGATCAGTCGAAGAACACCATGCATTGATGGGTGGTGAGGACCCATATTGACTATCATGAGATCTTTTCTTGGAACCGGTACAGTCATATCTTTTCCAGTCATATCTTTTCTTCCTGAATTCATTATTCCATGAATTCCTCAAAGTGAGGCTCATCAAAATGAAAAATCGAATACTACTAAATTCCAAAAAATTCAAACGATGAAATTAACGAGTTTGTGGTTCCCGAATATTCAATTGATCAATTAATTTATTATAACGTACTCGATTTTTCTTTGACAAATAAGCCAGCAACCGTTGGCGTTTTCCCAGAATTTTTCGTAGACCCCTTTCCGATAAAAAATCTTTTTTGTGCAATTCGAAATGGGAAGTAAGCCTCTGTATCTTATTGGTGAAACTGAATACTTGAAATTCAACAGAACCCTTGTTTTCTTCTTGTGGAATAATGGGAGTGGATGAATTTTGGACCATAAATAACAAAATTTTTCTATCTTTTTTCTTTTTCATGGATGATTTTTCCGATCAGGAAAAATCAAAAAATCAGAATTATGCCAGTTATTTGAATCTAGTACACACAACAATTTGGATTTATTCATATACTACTTTGTTATTCTATCCAAATCAAATGGAAGATTTGATTTGGATAGAAGGAGATAATCCATTTCTGTATTAAGGAAAAATGTCTTTAAGGACAATTTGAAGAACTCTGCTAATTTCTTGATTCCTAATTGGTATAGGAAATAGACTATTTTCGAATTCTAGATTTTGGATACATATGGATCCTTAACATACTGAAACGACTTCCATTATTCGTATCAAACCAATAGCGATTCATACATAATAAATCTTCTAATCGGTAATTGGGCCAAAGAAAAGATTTGCATTTCACGAATTCATTTGCATCTCTATTAAGTTCCTCCTCATTGAAAACATTGAATAATTGTTTTTTCTTTTTTTTTTTTTTCTTTTTTTTTTTTTTTTTTCCATCGGATCGCTTTCTATCCCTAATTTTTTTTTTTCCATCGGATCGCTTTCTATCCCTAACATTCCAATTAGGGTAATTGAAAGAACTTAAAATTCGCAATTCTCGACAACGTCTAGAAGATAGAATATCTTCAGGACGAAGGAAGTCCTGACTTTGATGCTGATTTTGATTGAACAATGAGGTATTGATACTTATCATTTGATAGAAAATGGATTTCCCATCTATTTTCTGACATAGACGAAATTCTTCGAAAATCAGATATTGATCTTCTAACAAAAGGGGGATACTGTCACTGTCACTTTCATCTGTTAATATGTTCATTAGTTCCAAATCCATCTCTTCTTTCTCTATAATGTTGATACTTACTTTTTTTGGATTTCTTCTCCGAGGTATAGGAACCCCCTCTGCCTTTTTCTGGAAATAGTCTTTGAACAGTCTAAGCAGGTGATAGGTCTCGTCTATCCCACTTTTTATTTTTTTCTTGGTTTGGGAGCTATCCAATCTGAATTGGTAAAGGAAAGATTTTTTCAACAAGAAATCAAATTCTGGTATGTCGTTTACTCCTCTGACTTCCTTCTTTTTCTCTTTTTTTTGACTTCCCTGTTCTTCTGGGTCTGGTCCATAACGGACTTCTACTATGAAATCTTCTTCTGCCGTATTGATTTTTTTTGCATTAAACATTTTTCCATCCCGAATAGCTTCCTCAACAGATTCTCTTTCCGTTTTTTCGCCGTCTTTTGTATCTTGATTTTTTGTATCTTTACGAAGATCCAAATCAAAAAGAAGTAATTGGATTGGCGTAATCCATGGTTTCTTCTTATATTCATTTAAAAGTAGTACCAATTCTGGGAAGAACCAAGATCCTATATCGAATCCCAAAACCCTTTCTTCATTCCTTTCTTTCAATTCTTTATTCATTTTCTTCCAATCCAAAAAATCTGCTTTTTGATCTTCTTTTTGATCCGAATCTTCTTGTTGATCCGAATCTTCTTTTTGATCTTTTTTTTGATCCGAATCTTCTTTCTGATCTTTTTTTTGATCCGAATCTTCTTTTTGATCTTTTTTTTGATCCGAATCTTCTTTTTGATCTTTTTTTTGATCCGAATCTTCTTTTTGATCTTTTTTTTGATCCGAATCTTCTTTCTGATCTTTTTTTTGATCCGAATCTTCTTTTTGGACCAGATATCTTTTGGGAAAATTATTTTGGATTCTTTCTTCTTCAGTCTGAGTATTTTGATAACCACCTATCAGTGGATTGACCCACAGTTTCTTGTTATTAGTACAGGTATCTATATTGCTCTTTTTTGTAAGGAGAATTCGACAATCAAAATATTTTCTATCTCGATTTTTCCATGGATAACAAAAACTTTCTACACCTTCTAGATGATCACTAATAGCTATACTGACAAATCGATAAATAGATAAGTCCTTTTTATCTTTATCCCCATAGTTCATATATATATTTGCTAAAAGATCATATCTGTAGTTTTTTTTTAATTTGTCTTTTATACTAAGGAATGAATCAAATCCACAGGAATCAAATGGCATTGAGTCTTTATTTGGAATCATACAATGTTGATTCATTCTATTTCGCCATTCTTGCGGTTCTAATTGGGACCATTTGGTCTGAGATAAATTGTATTGATAATGACCCCTTAACCAGTTTTTCCACAATTGACTCTTAGTCATTTTCTTATGACTTGATTTGGAATCAAATATCCCTCGATAATAATCTTTGATTTGATCCTTAATAAAAGGATAGGTCTCATTATATTGAAGTAAAGATCTAAAGTGATATTTGTTAAGGAATGGGCTTTGTGATAATTTGTAAAATACATATGCTTGGGACAAGGAGGATAAGTCATAATCCATTTTGGAATGATTCTTTTTTTGAGTCCAAAAAAAGTTCATTGTATTTTGATCTCTTTCCTTCCTCCCTTTTTGATTTGTTTTATTCTTGGAAATGAATTTCTTCATTTTTTTTTTTATTGATTCAAAGAAAAGTTGCGAATTTTTCCTAGTCCTAGGAAGGTTGTTAATCATCCATAGCAAGATATTTATGGATGTTTTTTCAATGAAAAATTTGAGAAAATAACCTGATTTGTGTATTAATCGAATACTTTTTCTTTGAAATATCTTCCAAATAGGTTTCTGTGATTCCGGTCTTTTATCATCACAAATGAGAAGTATTTTGTTCTTTTCTTTTGTGATTTCTTCTATGTCATTTCTGATTCTGATTGTGATATCAGAAAAATTTTGCATTTTTCTTTCTATCACTGACTCAATTGTCCAATTCATGGATGGGATTCCAATGGTGGGTTCATCAATAATATTCTTATTGATTTTGGAATCTTTTCCATTTTCAGTCGGTTCATATACTTTTCTTTTTTTTCCTTTGAAAACTTCGAAAAGTAGGAAAGATTTCTTTTTCACTTCTCTCATTTTTTTTAAGAGTTCTTCATAAATGGGTCTAAAAAAGGAAGGTTGCCTTCGGGGAGACCCAAAAGGTACGCGTGTTTCTCTTCCAAAAACTGTTAAAAAACTCGATTTTCTTGCGTGTTCTTTTCTACTTCGCCAAGGTTTCAAACGAAAAGGAAATATAATCTTTATCTGAATACCATCAGTTAACCAATTCTCGGGAAATTGTGTTTCTGATAATGCAACACCAGAATAAGTACATTTAACATGCATTTCTCTATCCCATTCTTTGAAATCCTCATTCCATTCGGGGGATTGGAATAAGACCATCCGGCCAAGATTTTTAGCTATTATCAAAGAAGGTAACACAATTTTTCTTCTAAGAAAAGACTGGGTTAATAACAGACAACCTCTTATTTGTTGAAGGGCCACATCTGCATCCCAAGCTTCTGCTATTGATCGACGTCGTTCTTTTTCGCTCTCTTTTCTTCTCATCTTGCTCTTTTTCTTTTTCTCTACCAAATCTATTTCCTTTGTCTTTTCCTCCTGCAAGATTTTCCGTTCTTGTTTTCTCCCCACCGAATTCCTAAGAATGAAAAAAATCTTTGAAAAGATTTTGAAAAAGATACCAAAAACAGAAAAAAATATTTTTCGAAAAAAAGAAAAAAGCTTGTTTTCTACTCGATCAAAAAAAAGCGGGGAATGTGGATGTGGTTGATACAAGTCCCAAATAACTGTTTTACGTCTTAGAGGACGCATGATTCCTTTGATTACACCTCGAGAATAATCCGGTAGTTGCGAGTAATGTATCAAATTGATCTGTCCTGGTTCCCCGGATTCCTTCGCCTCATCGGATTGCTTCTCCTCATCGGATTGCTTCTCCTCAAGCGGATTCTTCTTAACCTTCTTCCCCTCCTCAAGCAGATCATCCTCATCCATTATATAAATGAGAATATCTCTGAATTTGCGTAAAGAAATTTCCGCGAATTCTCGTGACTTTTCCTTTTGCTTTTCCTGGTCGTCTTTTTGTTTTTCCTTTTCTTCCCCATGTTTGTCCTCATCTTTACTTTCACTCTCTTCTTTTTCCGGCCTTTCTTCCCTCACTTCCATGTCGTCCATAAAGCCACTTAGCCCTTTAGGAAGATCTTTCTTGATTTCCTCGAATTCAATAGGAAAAATATCAAAAAAGCTTCTTCCCCTTTTTGGCATTTTTACGACTTTTTTAGTAGTTGGATCAGTCACTACTAGTGTGTACAACAAGGTTTGCGAACTTTTTTCTACTCGTTCCATCCACCGTAAGCGATCGTAGGCAGACATAAAGTGTTCACTACTTTCTGTTGGACATTCCTGTATTAGGGGTATACTAACACTAATTTTGTCCTTTTTGAATCCTTCAAACACGCTCTTTCGAATTTCGGCTTCCTGTTTGGGATCTTCCATTTTTTTGGATTTTTCCATTTTGTTTCTCGGATCCTTATTATTTACCTTTCCTATGTATCTCATAGGCGGTCTTTCTGATATCCTTATTGGACTACGATTTGGTCCCTTCAAAAGGGGATCCTCCCGTTTCGAAAAGCATTCTTCTTCATTCTCATCATTACATAATCTGACTCTTTTTTCGAGGATATCTAGAGCAAGAAATCCCTCTTTCTCTTCTAGAACTTTGATTCGACTTCTTAATTCATTGATTAAGTTGTACTTTTTTTTTTCATTTCTATAAATCCAAATATAATATAAGTATTTCTGAGATTTTAAGTATTTCTGAGATTTAGAAAATTGATTCAATCTTCTTAATTCAGATAATCTTCTTAATTTATTTACTATTCTTAATTCAGATAATCTTCTTAATTTATTTACTAATCTTAATTTCATTGTTTTCGGATTCAGAAACCAATAAGAATTGACTAAAGCAAGTTGTTTTACTAGCGTGTCCAAAAACTCCTTGAGACCATGTCTATATGTAAAAGATATTCTTTTTTTTCCATCACTTCGACATGTACCAAAATAATATTGCCCCATTTCATTTTGTACAGGAATGTCTTGTACAGCACCCTCGTACAATCGATTCTTTTGGATATACCGTAATGGACGATTCCATCGTCTAGAATCAAAAAGACAAGTAACGAATATTCTTGTAAACCTGAATTTAGTCTTTTCCTGCTCTTCTTGATTTCTAACTAATTGAGTATTCTTCGTGTTGGAAGTTGTTTTTCCATTTCTTTTTTCCAGCCTTTCTTGATTTTTCTCTTTCATCTGCTTTTTTTTTTCTAGTGTTTCGGCTTTTTTTTCTCTCATTCTCTGATCGAGAAAAGGATGGGGTACTTTGCCTAAATAGAAGATAAAGATGACAAAAGAGAAAATACGGAAGACTTCCTCCATAGAAGATATATATGTCCAGTCTATCAGAGTGTACTTCCAATGCAACACAAGACCCTTGTAGTTCTTCGATCTATAAAAATAAAAATAAGTTTGCCGTATGCAGAATAATACCAACCCAAGCCATTTTGTGAAGAAAATTTGACCAATGAACCAAGCACCAAAACTGCTTGTTACAAATAAAATCTTGTTGTTACATCGAAACATATAAATGTTGGCTAATCTAGCTAACGTTGAGCTTGGTAAAATAAAATGATTTAATAATTGAAAAATGACATTACTCAGGAATACACATTGAATGCTGAAATTACGTATGGAATTTCGGGTAGTTAGTCCATATTCATAATCCAAAAAGTCCTCGTCCTTGTACGATGCGAAATGAAAGAAAAGATAAAGTACAACTAAGATAGTTATTGTATGAGGCTGACTCAGTGCTAGATGCAGAGGGAAATAATAAACTGATACGAGCATTATAAGTTGCCCGACAAGAAAACCAGTTGTCGACG
>JAMQYH010000869.1:5000-34635 GCA_027562975.1 Rhynchospora breviuscula
TATTTCTATTTTCTAGATCCGACAGATGTGGTTCTGTAAAAGGTTCTGCTTATGATGTATTCCCGCCTAGTTACGCTTATGATTCCGTCCACTGTAGGCAAGGCACTCTTGACTAAGAAAATGCACTCGTATAATGCAGTAATTGGTAGTTGACTTCCCGTATGAAATGCCCATGTAGTCCCTAGGGGCAGGTGCTCTATCTAATACTAGCAGCTCTAAAGACTGTCCCTTATACTATCTCCTTCAAAGCCAGCCTGCTTTCGCTCCTACATTTGTACGGTGATGTACAAACGACTGTCTTTCCATCTATGGCTGGTATAGGTCTAGTTGAGATGCCCAAAATGTCGGTAATCAAGGGTATTCCAAGGAAGTAGTAAACCCCGGTCAAAATGCATAATGGGATGGAAAGGAACCAAAACAGTCCTCGTTTATGACTTTTGCATGAAACACCGGGAAAAATGGCATAATTGGATTTTCTATCTAAGGAGCTTGCCAATTTCTTGCAAAATTCTCAAACCACCGTGTTTTTTGGCATACTTCTGGTTTTCCCTCTAACGAGCTTGCCGGTTTTAGTCAAAAAGTAGTACTTTTGCATACGGCTTGCATCAAAAAGTGGAAAAGAGTTCCGGGCTCTATGCTAAAACTGCCTTGAGTACTTTTGCCGGTAGGGCGGACTACTTTTTGAAAAAAGTAGGCGCCCGCCTCTATCCTAAAATCCGCTTTATAGGTTTTGCATATGGCTGGACTGCTTTTTTGAAAAGCGCGGCGGCCGCTTCCCTCGTAAACTCGGCTTTATTACTTTTCCACACGGCTGGAAAGGAAAATGCAAAATGCCGTGTTCCCCTATGTAGTAAAATAGCCTGTTAAGGTTTTGCCCGAAGGGCGGAAACAAAAAGTAAATTGACAAGGTCGGCTTATGTATATAAAAGTAGGTTGAAAGGTTTTTCCCATGGGTGGAAGGCAAAATGCAAAACTGGTACAACCCATCATAAAATACTCGAATTACTACTATCGAGAATTACCAAGCCGAAGCGTATTGCTTTTTCGCTCGTAACATTGGCAGTGTATCTTTCGCTCGTAACATTCTAGGTTCCTCGCTTGTGGGTGGGGCCCGCATTTGTCAAACCCCCGGTCCGGGTTCCCCTGCTTTTGTCCACCAGAGCTGCGTACGACTGAGAAGAAGTATCTAGTTGAAGTTGTTAAAGTGCATCACTTCTTCCTAGCATCTGCTCTTTTGCCTACCGAAGTAGAAACCTATTTTTCTGCCTTTTTTTCCGGCCCCAAGGGCTCAAATTTGATACACCTATGGTCGTGCTCTCTATTTCTCTTTTTTCGTTTGTTCTTTTGTAGTGAAGCCACAAGATCTATGAAAGAATGGTTAATATGCCAACGGTGCACTTCTAAAAAACATAAAAGAAGATGTCATTAAAGCCTCCCCTCATCGAAGCTGCTGGTCCAATTTGTTATTGAACCTGTAAATGTATAGTAGTATTTGGATACGTAACACCACCCTGTCTTTGTGGATTGGTTCACATAGCTGGTTAAAGAGGCGAACGAACTCCACGTGTTTTCTTTCCATCGAGCGAGCCTAAATTCCAATTCTCTTTTCAAGCTAGACAAGAAAGCAGCTAAACTCGATATGTAAATATGTGTAAGTAAGTCGCCCAGTAAATATGTCAAAGTTGCCCAAGCTTTTTTTTCGATCAATCAATAGGGTTACGGCGGCATGGTCAGTCTTCATAGTAAGCTTTCCTTAAGGATGGAAGTGCATTCCAAATAGTGTTATGTTTCGTGGGATGGGGTGCAGGTCGTATAGAAGTAAGTGGTGCATTCAAGTTGGGGCCTTAAGGAACAGGGGTGATTCTTCATGTATAGAAGAACGTTTGGAGGGAAAGGGCTCTCTTATACTTGAAAGGTCAAGGGGTCAGGAAAAGGCAGTGAGGATGGGGCAGCATAAAGATTCGTATTCACCAAGATGTGCTTGCTTGTCCGCGGTTTCTAACATAAAGCGAAAGTGGAGATCTCATTCGTTCAGAATGCACCGCTATAACTTGCCTCCTCTCATTCAAGAAATCATTGTAGCACACTCGACCGACCTTTTGTTCTCCACAAATATGTTAGTTATAGACACAGGTGAAAGATTGGGCATTCTTTCCTTCTGGGTTGACGTAACGCTATTCGCCTTTATCCTATACACCATGGCTAGGGCACACACTCAAGTATGGTTATATTGATAGGCATAAACTCCAAAATATTGACCTCATAGCCATTCCGACAAGCATACACTAGGAATTATTTACCGCATAGCCATTCCGACAATACTCGTAGTTACACACACACCTTTTGAAAGATAAAATAACACCATGAAACTGAAACAAAAAATAACACCAAATTGCCCTTATTCATTACCAGCCAACAAGTGTTTTCGCCTAGATTAGCAGATCCTAAGATCCCAGATGATAGTGAAACCAACAAACCTTCCACCCAACTAAAGAAAGAGCGAGCATTGCTTTGAGTTCAAGACATAGTTGATCTGTAACGGAATATGCACTCAGCATTCATTCTATTCTGTATTCGTTCAGCAGCGGTCTCTCTGCTTTTCCTCTAGCACGGTCTCAAAGGAAGGAAGGGCTAACTGCTAAACATTCCACTTCTGCCTTTTGTTGGTAGAACCAAGGCGCCAAGACGGAACGGATGCGTGCTCTTGAACAGTCTCCATCCCCACTGTGAAATACTAAGTAAAATACCATTTGAGTACAGGATCAAACCATCTATGCGTAAAATGTGTCAGTCGCGCTTACCGGCCAAATTCCTCCGATTGGGTTTCATTTCATATTAGATAATAATAGATTGAGTAAGTAGATAAGAGTGGGAATCTCCATCTATCTGTGCCGCATACTTTCATCTGCACGTATTCGTGAACAAACTGACAAGCTTAGCGAGCCCACACTTGATTTCTCCTATTTTGGACCAACCCGGTATAGGTAGGCAAAAGAAGCAATACAAAGGAGTGCGTTCCCCTTTTCTCCAATGCCTTCTTATCCACCGGCATACCTTCTTATGCACCGGTTCTGAAAAGAGTTCTTATAGAAAACCTTGTGTATGTATATTCTTGTGTCTGTATATGTCTGAATTACGCACCTGGTTGTAGTATTATCCTATGCTGTGTTTATTTTAGTCCACTTTGAAAGTGGGTATTGAGATCCAGGTTTTCTTTTATACGCTTCTCCTGCAGTTTGCCAGTTTATGATCCGGGCGGCGGGCCGGCCCCTGACAATGCATTTAATGAGATACTAGGTGGGCTTGTCTACAGGTTACTATCCTAAGTGGTGGATTGACTATTTTGCTTGTTCTGGATCTTGATGGTACAAAGGGTCAGTCAGACCGAAGAGACTGGTTCAAAGTAGCAATTATATAGTAGCCATTATGTTCAAAGTAGCAATTATATAGGTGGGGCAAGATATGCCTGCCCCCAGGTCAGCATTTCCTTTTCATTAATCCGTTCAAGTCGGAGCCAACGGTGTAGACCCAGAAGCATTCATATATCATATAAGTAAAGTAAAGGTAGATAGTACTGAATGAAATCCTGTACTGCACACTTTTGCTCTAGAAGCATTTTACTCCCATGGGACATCATGACTGGTAGTTTGGGAGAGTTTTTCCTGTGAGGAGAGCTGGGTCTATGTTTTAGGAGGAGTTGAGTGCGCATTCGGATGTGAGCGAGCTTGTCATAATTCGATATGAGAAAAGCCTTACGAGCGTGGAACCTTCATCACTCTTGGGCTTCTTCGAGGTACAGCTCAAAAAAGCAGACGCACTGGTAAATTCGTATATGCGAAATTGCCTTTTCAGCTTTATCCTTAGTCAGGAGTAAGCTAACTCGTAAGCTGTTTCAATCAGTGTTTATGTGAAGGATTGACCTTTTTCTATATAGTCTGAAGTGTATGAGAGTTCTTAGTCCCAATCATTATTAGTGGACTAGTAAGTAAGCCTCTCAATGAGCCTAGGTGTGTCAAATGTTTGAAGATCAGTAGCAGTAGAATCAGTAGCCCAAAGTAGCCTAGTAAGTATTTATGTATAGCTTCTATTCTCTTAGGATTCGCAACCCGTTATAGCTTAATATTTGTAGTGAGAAGTGGAAAATAGAGCCCAGTGGAAAGTAGAGTGTTCAGTGAGTTGTTAGAGATTTCTCTCGGTGTAACCCGTTGCTGACTATCCTGTCTTCGTAGGTTCTCCGAGTGCCTAAGTTCCCTAATGAGCGTATCGGTCAATCTTGGTTAGAGGCCAGTAATATATGTTCGAAAGCGAAAGTCGAATGCGTCTTTGAGCTATGCCTTCAAAGGAGTGTTGTGCCGGCTAATAGCCTGTTTAGTAAAGAATAATATAGTTAGTTAAGTGTAGGATGAGTCAAGCCTTTAAGCTTAGGATAGGAAGTAGTAATATAGTGGAAATGCTTTGACCTTTGTGTCGAGTCCTTTTAGATCACCCCGTGTATTCCCAATCTTTTTGGAATTGATATGTCTATGGATGCCTTGAAGTTATGTGAAGTAGGAAAGCTCTAGTCAATACGTAAGATCACCGAAGCAATAGATGTGGGTGGTATTGAATGTTTACGTTTTCTTGCTGGAAAAGAAGCTAGGAAGAACTTCTCTACTTGATACTTTATCAACTACGACTTGAAACACTTATTCTCTCCTTTTCTTCGAAGTCTTGCTTCATTAAGTTACTTGCTCTCTCAGCCTCAGAATAATTCTCAATATTCAAGTACTTTATGCTCAATTCTGTATAGCAATCAATGTATGAGGGCATAGATAACTTAAGAGGATAGGAGAGTCTATTTATTTGAGACCAGTGAGGTCAGAAATTCAAGCATTCGGGTCAAGACTATATGGCGCTATCAGGCCATACCTCAAAAGGCTCGCTACCTTCTCTAGATACTTGATTGGAAGAGAGGGTAGATGTCAGAGAGTTAAAGCACTTCGCTGGAAGAAGGGTATAATGGAAAGTCAATCAATATTTCATCCTTAACTAAATAGGTCATTTACGACTCAATGGTTTCGAAAGAAAATACAGCAGCATTCCAAAATACTCCCCTTATAACCTCAGTCGTTGACTTATAGGTCTTAGCCCCACCTTGACTTATATCTTATCCGTATACTCTTCCTTACTTCCCTTCTATGGCCATGTGCCTGAGGAGATTGTGGAAGCTGAAGAAGGATTGGTTTCGATGCATGCATGCTACATACGGGAACCCCCACTCACGTTTTTCCATGAAAATCCAGGGCGCTAGCTCGGAAACACTCCAATCTATGCACTTATAGATAGCAGTTCCACTCCTAGTTTTGTTGCCCCGGCCATCTTGCAAGGCACTGAATTTCACATTTCCAAAACTACCCCTATGTGTGTGATGGTGGCAAATGGTGAAAAGATAGTGACAGATTCTCTGTAAAGGGGCGCAGTTTGGCATACAAGGCATTGATTTGAAGAGTGATCTCAGATTACTGGATGTGCAGGGTTCTGACCTCATACTAGGCCTGGATTGGCTGGCACAGCGACGGTCCCATGAAGGTTGACTGGAGAAAGAGGTGGCTATCCTCTAATAAATAAGGTCAACTTCTTAATAGGCTGTCTCGTTTGTCGATGTCGCTTTCCTAGCATTTGAAATAGTCTGGATTTCTCTCACGCTTTAGATGTAACTTATTCGGCTGCCTCGCGTACTGCCTTTTACAACAATCTTCTCCACGGATGGCTCCCCTCAATCGCTTGCTCGCTACTACGTTTTGAATGCTCGCGCGTACTCTCTAGGGAAAAGTACCCAAGCACTCCCATGTCTGCGGAGAATGTAACATCAAATGTTCTTAACAAGACGGATAAGATAATTTGAACTCGTTTCACTAATACTAATGGCGTTTTCAACCCGACGCTCGGCAACACGTTCCACTAATCTTACTCGTTTCACTTGTGTTCCTTGCCACTCTAGCTCGAAAAAACTGTAGTTGGTACTAACTCATATTACCATATATAGTGGAGTTTGGCTTTCTTATCATTTATTATTTTCTGGGTTCTTTAGCAGCGAGTGACTGAATGGAACGAGCCAGAGACGTTAACTTACTATCGTTCCGTTCGCGTAACTTCACTGACGTGTAACTTGAATGGGCTTGCTTCACTGACGTTCCGCTCGGTCGGTCAAGCTTCAAAGCCTACTCTCCTGCACAAGTATAGCTGTCTACGAGTCCAGGAATGAACGTGAAAGCCAGATTCTTTCTTTGTGTTTCTCGAATCAAAAGAATATTGTTTTTTCTCTATGCCCACCCAACTTCCCCGTCTTCATAGCGTAACTTGATAAGCAAGAAAGGCAGCACCGAATTCAAGTTATATGAGGCAAGTTCTTTAGGTTTATGGTTTCTTTCGCGGGTACGAGGAGTTGAAGAAGCTAGTGTTTCGTACCTTTATATCTATGTTGCATAGTTAGGCTAGTATTTCAAAGAGATAGTCTCACGCCGTACCTCGTTGTTACAAAGTCTCAATTTTCTTATCTGGCTCGTGTAAACTCGGATTAGGACCATATTCTGCTGAATAATATTTTCTTGGAAAGAAGCGGAGTTCTTACAAAAAGAAAGTCGGTTAGCTGTTCGGACAAGGGAATTAGCAGGGACTTACCTTCCTGGCACGAATCCAACTAATAAAACGTTGAAGTCGGTCGGACAAGTATCGCTTGCTCGTTCGTTTGTTTCTGTATGTGCTGGCTCCTTTTTTTCTTAGGATTCCCCCGTCCATCCTAAACCCGTTAATCTCAGTTTTGCTTGCTCACTTTCGGTATAACTGAAAAGGCTTCTCATTGGGCGGCGGAGAGAGAACTAGTCTTGCACTTTCAGACCGGTCCTAACGGCAAAGAGAACTTGGCAACCTTCCCTCCCGGAACTGCCTAGAGTAATATGTTTCTTGCTTCACGACCACCATGCGCTGCTTGTCTTGTTTTACTCCTACCTTCTACTTCAGTATGAGCACTAGGATTCACAAATGGCTATCAGCTCCTGCTATACTTGACTCTACCTCACATGCATCCATCCCGTGAACCAACTACTGGCTATTCCGGTAACTTACCTCTACCTTGTTGTCATGCATATCTCGTATTTGCCCTCACACGCATATTTCGATTACTAAACCTCGAAAGCGTAGCCCTTGCTTTGGTTACCGCCGCTATCCATCCAGATGCCCAGTAGTAGCTTACCCCTTTGTTAGAATTACTCATCTCTTGTGCCTAACCAAGCTTTGATCTTGCCTTGCTTACCTACCGTCGCAGCTAACAAGCCTTGTGACTGAGCATACACATCAACCACCTACTCACGTGCCTATTTTCCTTTCCTTTTCTTTGGGGTTTCTCATATATAGTGCGTTTTGGTTTCAGTGGAATCCGCGCCTCATATACTCATATAGAGGGGAACTCTCTTTGATTGTGTTCATTGGGAAAGCGGCGTACGTAATTGCTTTATCAATCAAACTAGACTCATTTCAGGCTGGAGACTCCACAAAGCAAGAAGAAGAGGCGCTATTCAGCAATCGAAGGAAGGGGCGACCCAGCACCACTACATATGTGGACTGCAGGTAAGCACTAACCTCCGGCCTCTGCATTTCAGTGATGAAAAAAACAAGGGCGTAGCACAAAGAAATAGGAATGCTATATCTGAGATTCAACGGAGCCAATACTTCTATGGGGCCAGATATCCACCTGTACTCGGGCTTCACTTATCCCATTTTCAATAGACCTGTTCCTTCCTATAGAATGAACACCCAGTGCGTTGGATACGTTGGAGAAGCTATTACGACAGCGTACGGCGGTTTGGTGCGTGCGGGAAAGTATCAGTGGAGTGGGACAAGGAGATTTTCAGATAGATGCTTTTTGACTTTCAAGTCAGTCTCATAGCAGGAGAAAAGCTACGTGGAAAAAACCACTTAACTGGGGGAATAATATCTTAGAGCTCTTGGAGACTCGGGACGAATGGTAGCATGGCATGCTTCAAGATATAGATGATGAGTATGGCCAGAAAGAAAAGCATGTCCCTTCGTCTTCAAAGAAGGCGGCTAATTAACGTCGCTGCATAAAGAAGATCAATTCACTCATATTCCATTTAGCTAGGACGGACTATCTATATATTGGAGTAAGTAAAAGCTCACTAGGCGAGAGAAGAGTACTACCTTTGCGTTTGCTGCCAAGCATTAGGGCGGGCATTGTTATTTCGAATTAAGAAAAAAGGCCCTTCTTTCTTGAAAGCCGAGAGTGAGAACTTCAATGGAATTTCTTGAGACAGTAGCGAACAGAAGGAAAACTGTGCTTACAATCAAGCGCTGGTTCGAATCCAGCTCGCTACTAAAAAGAGGGGATTACCCCACCAGATACGGTGCGCCGACTTTAACCCAGTGAGTTACTTACTTCTGAATCAACACGAGCCGAATCAAGTCAATCTATTAAAATGCCTAAATCAATCAATTGGGAAAGTTCAGTACTGGGCACAGCTCTCGGAGCCGCACTCCGTAAAATCTGGTTGGTAATCCTCTCATATGTTCAATGCCGGGTTTGCACCCACTTCAATCCGTCTGGTAATTCCCCGTACATCGATTCAATCCTCGGACTGGGCATCACTACTCGGAGTTATCATTAAGTAAAGTATTCGGGATTTTGTACAACCTTGGGTGTTTTTTTCCGTTGTAGCTGCTAAAGAAATTCAATTCGTTAAGCGACACATTCGAATCATTTGGTTTCTAAATCTCACTTCAAAAGAAGAGTTCAATTCTTTCTTTCGTGTCTTTCTCCTTCCTCTTCAATTGATCACATTGATACCTGAGGCAGCACTACACGATAAAGAAGAGGAAAATGATTTGCTCCACCAAAGACTTACCCAATACGAAGGCCGGTGGTCAGAATACGAGCACAAGATGCGATCCATGGAGGAAGTCCGGCAGAAAAAGATGCGTTCTCTCCAGTCCAGCCTCTCCATTGCAAAGAAGAGCCTAACCCTAGATGAGACCCCCGAAAGCCTAAAGTCAGGTCCTTGAATGACGACAATGGCAAGGCAGTCTGGGATCAGATTAACCTCGTTCTTTTTCTTTGCATTTTCATCATTAAAGCTATCTATCCTCTTGATATCCGGGACAGTATGAGGAAGAAGTATCGATCTAGAAGAAAGCCCTCTTATGGAAAGTTTGCAGCCGAGATGGATAGGCGTGAAATCATCTTTTTTCGGCTCCTTACGTGCACTCTTCCATCAAGAACGCGCCGGTGCTTGTTAGTTGGACTTTTGACTTCTTTTTCTTCCATGCTGGAATATCCCTTTTCTCCTTGTCTTTCTCATTCATGTGCGTGCTCGAACTTGGAGAGCGGTTCCACGTCATACTTGTTCCGCGTAAGGAAATTACTATAATGAATGAAGTAGGACAATCCCATAAACCCAAATGGGAACTTAACCTGCAAACCTCATTTGGCATTGTCGGCGAATGGTTCACAAGACAGTATTCTCTTGGCGATTTGTCCTAGCGGGCAGCGCGTGCGTTAGCTATACGGCTTTTGCCTCGTACTGCTGGAATATATTCCCCTTGCTTCTTTGTCGGGGAATTGGAAAAAATCGAGAGAAGTCGAGTCCCCTTTTCTTCTCTATGTCGGCTTTTTGGTTAACACTCCGATGTCCTTGTCTGGCTGGGCTTGTGACCAGTACATATTGGCGGAGCTCATCGAGAAAAGTAAGACGTTTCTCGGATAAGAAAGCGTTTCAACCTAAAACAAAGACGTGTAGTTTCCAATGTGTGTTCACCACTCCATGAAAGCTAGTTCACCATAAACAGAGCTCGCATAAGAACAGTTTGATTCAGTGCTGTTGTGCTACCCGGCCTACGTGACAAAAAAGGCCTATATCGGTACCTGTACAGATAGGAAAGGCCTAATAAGTAAGGGAAAATGAATCAATTTGTTATGACATGTTCCTTGTCTTTTCATAAGATACATAGGAAGAGTTGTGACCTTCATCTTGACACAGGCTGGTGCTAATCTGGAGTATCGGGGCATGGTCTTCCCAGTGAGAGCTGAAGAACTAAGGGTAGGTGCGTGCCTGGAACCACACAATGCCACATGTTGCGCTGTAGAATACTTTTCATAAACTGATCAAATCTACATCCTTTACAAAAGCCTTCTTTGCTTGGATCAACTATTCCCCGCCTATCTGAATGCTAATGCTTTCTTTTTTCTCCTATCGCTGTAGCTCTCGCTACTTCCTTCCTTTCATTCTATGACTGCAGTTAGAAGTGCAAGTAGTTCCTTTTCATAGGTTGACAGTCCCCCTGATTTGACACCCAAACTCTTGCTGATAAAAAGCCAAGGGCCTCCCTTCTTGCATCAAAACTGCTCCTATTCCCTTGTCACAAGCATAAGTCTCTACTGTGAATGGTTTGCTGAAGTCAGGCATGGCAAGGACAGGAGCTTGTATCATGGCTTGTTTCAATTGGTGGAAAGCTGCTTCAGCCTCTTCATTCCACTTGAATGAGTTCTTCTTAAGCTGTTCAGTAAGTGGTTTTACTGATGATTCCATAGTTTTTGATGAATTTTCTGTAGTAACCAGTGAGACCAAGGAAACCCCGGAGATCTCTCACATTTTGCGGTCTGGGCCAGTTAGACATGGCTTCAATTTTCTTAGAATCAGTGGCTACTCCCTTGTGAGAGATGACCATGGCCAAGGTATTCAATTTCATGCAACCCAAAAGCACACTTAGACCTCTTTGCATAGAGCTGGTGGGCATTCATCAATTCAAACACTGCTGTTAAGTGTGGAATATGCTGCTCAGTGTCTGAGCTGAATACCAGAATATCATCAAAGAAGACAAGGGCAAATTTCCTCAAGTAAGGCTTAAACACTTTGTTCATGAGGGCCTGGAAAGTAGCTGGAGCATTTGTGAGGCCAAATGGCATCACAGTGTATTCATAATGACCCTCATGGGTTCTGAAGGCAGTTTTTGGTATGTCTTCTGGTCTCATTCTGATTTGATACTATCCAGACCTTAGATCAATCTTTGAGAAAACTTTTGAACCATCATCTTTGATTCACTTTTGAATCGATCTGTCTTGACGTCAGGGACTCCGCCTGAAAAGAAACTTCGCCCCAGTAACGGTAGGGGAGATATGAGGAGTTGCGTTACATCGCCCCGGGGGGGATATGTTATCAGTGTTCAGTATCGCCAAAATCCACTTTTCCTGCCTTTCCGTCTAACGTAAGCAGCGCCTCAACCAAGCGATCCATCCGTGCTGCTGGGCTTTCTGCAGTCACATCTTCACCTACGTAATTGTTGGGAGTCAGCTGGAACAATATCCGTCTATGCCTTTGATCACGGATCCCAGAGAAAAGAGTGGAGGAAGGGAGAAGCCATTGAACAAGCTAAAGGCCCACATTCTCTTACCCTGCGCAAACAGTCCCTCTTTCTACTTCTTTCAAGACCTAGCTCATCTACTCCACTCTAGCCCTTTCCCTCTCTACTCTCGTAACTGCAACTTCTTTATTTGCTACTTTTGAGCAAGGCATTGAGCCTACTTGTAATATTTCTGTTTTACTATTCGTTTAGCTAGAGAGTCTAAATACGATCTACTGTAATGTTGGAATTAGGCAATTAATTGAAATCAATTTCCCAAATTCTCATCGAGCTTGGTGTCAGTACTGTGGTTATGGAAATTGTAATTACATCGCTAACAATTGGATATGTAAATAGCATTCGAAGTCGTTGAAAGAGGAATTTGCATCAGTCACAATGAGTGATATCCGACTTACCTGTGAACGCATTAGAAATATTAGGCGTCTTCCCCGGAGGAGAGGTGAGGGAAGACTTGCCTATCAGTTTCCACCACGCTTCGCGCCTGGATGCAGCGAGCTCTTAAGTTAGCGAAGAAGGTCAAAATCATTTCGTATGTAGTATAGAGGAGTCTTTACGCTGAAGACGGAGATTCTCATTCTTTGATTTTAGTTCGACGCACCATCCTGCTATTACTATAATGCTGCTATTACTATAGCTATTAGATAGCCCTACCTAGATCTTCGTAACCCCTACCAATACTTTTCTTTGAGCCAAGAAAGCAACTAAAGAGAAGTCGAAGGAAGCACGCAAGGAAGCTACTCCACTAGTTCAACCATTTATTGAACCACAGAAAGAATAGAAGAAGGTTCTCTGCATAGGCATGCTTTTTCCAATACTCAGGTATCTCCTCGAGCATTCTAATTGTCCCCTCTTTCAGAGGCTAAGCCACGGCCCTTCCTATTCGTCTTAGCCCTCTCTGGACCCGTAAAGCGAAGCACGGGGCCACTACCTCCATATTGACTTTGGTAGCAGGTTATGGGGTATGGGGGTTCACCAATGGAGTCAATTTGGCCTTCTCAACCGGTTCTATTCCAAGGCAGAAGTAAGCAAGCACTTGTTCATATCCGACAAAGGAGACCCGGTACCATTAACTAGCTTTTAGTGCTTTCCTTGGGTTTGAGTTTCGTCTCTTGTGAAAAGGATGCCACTCGCAACATTAGCCCTTTCCTCCTATTCGTTCAACCCAAAAGGACAACTAACATGCCCAACTGAACGATCTACAGCTGTTCCACTACAGGTTGTTGAGCAGGTTGAACTCCACTATTCATTAGTATTCTTACTTGACTGCCCAACTAGCACGCACAGATGTGAGATCTCCACTATCGCCCTTAGGCTACTCACCAATAATAGGAGTATGTGCCACCTCCACCAGGTCGGGATCCATACCTATCTGGGTCCATAAGGAAGCACCTGGAATTAGTAGGAACGAATTCTCTAATATAGGAAGGAAAGCAGCTACTCTAATGAATGCATTTTCTCTTGACTTTCCTCAAAAAAGACCGTTGGCAAACGTAGTCAAAAGACGGATTGTAGTACTTTTTCAAAAGAAAGAGAACCGAGAGGAGCACACCTTGTTATATAAACATTTGATTTTCTTCTTCTTTGAGGTCACCACTTTTCTTTCGTAAACAATACACATTCGCCTTATACGTTTTCAAGCATGCCGAGGATGGCATCAAAAGAAAAAAAGTACAGGATGACAAGATCTGCGTTCAACTAAAGGTCCGAAATCTCCAAAATACAACCCAGCGAGTAACTACTAATGTTGCGAGCGAAAAGAGCTAGTAAGCAATCTAGCATTGGGGTGCCTACGTTGAGGCTCATCGTCTAGAGTGGCGAAGGGCTGCGACTATACCACTTTGGTACGCAGAATGGGGAGAAACACTCGTGTGTGGAACTGGGGTCCTCCCGGTATACTAGCATAAAGAAATCAAAGTAGGCACCAAAAAATATTGCAGTAGAAAGAAAGGGCTTGTCCTTTTCCAAAGCCAGTGGAATGACTTTTCATATTTAGGAGTAGATCGGATATACTTTTTCAATTAGGAGTCAAATAAATAGGTAATTATACATCGAAACAGTACAAAGAAACAACATCCTCGATATAGGAATCAACCTCTTTTGCTGAAACCCAAGCGACTGGGACTGAGAATAATATATACTATGTCTATTGCCGCATTGATCTTATCAAACTTCACTGTCCGGAAAGACAGATAGATCGTCGGTTGTTGAAGCCAAAATCAATGCTTTCTTGAATTCTTTGCACTTGACAATAATAGGTAGGGGCTTCCTAGGTAGGCCACGCCCTCAGAAGCGACTGACTATAAAGAATGAACTTATCTAGTAAAGTAACGTTTTGACACGTAAGCATATTGTTGTCAAACTATTTACACTTCCTTGAGCTAGCCCGCTTCACAATCCTTCTTTTCGCCCTGACTTCAAGTAGCATCTCATTGTGCGGGGACAGGATTCGAACCTGCAGTCTTTCAGGTCATGAGCCTGATGAGTTGACCAATTCCTCCACCCCGCTTCTTACCGGATATTGATTTCCCAGTTATACGTTACTCTAGACTTTAATAGAACCAGAACTACACTATATATGATATAATTGCAAAAAAAGACACTATTTCTGATAATATCAAAACCAACCAAACAAAAGAAAAAAAGACACTATTTCTGAGTTTCATGAAATGAAAAACAAATACACTAGTTGATGAGAGCGGAGAGGTAGTAGTGGAATTTACTAGATTTTCCCACCGAGAGAGCTAAACTAGATAAGGCTGCACGCAAAGACTGGCTTTAATGAGACCAGAGACCCTCGCCATTCGTTACAGCTTACAGATGAACTTATACTATTCATTCTTGACACTAGCTCTCGACTAATGAATCTGAAATAAATGATATGTCCTCCGCCACGACTACTAGAATAGATAAGTGTAACGAGCTAACCTACAACTATTCACTAAGAAATGAAAGATATGCCATCTGCCTCTTATATCGAGTTTTTGACTTCCTCGCCTATCAGATTGAAAGGAAGAAGCGGATTGGCTCGCTGCCAAGTCAGAGTTATAAGAAAGAATAGGAAAGAAAAGAGTAGGAACGCTGAAGCAGTAGAAATACCTGATCAAACTCCTGGAAGACCTTCTTTCTCTACACCTCAGGAGACTGGAGGAGTCCAGTGAGTCCCAGTAAATAATTTCAAATATGCAGTGCATTATCAATAGAAAGAGTACGAAAGAGAAAGCCCATTAACGAATAAATCTCTAAAATCAAGAAAGTGCTCTTACCTCCTTGACGTCACTTGCCCGTTAAATCACTAACAGGCCTAAGCTGCTTTGTAGGACAACCTGTCACTGAGCTCTTTCTTGACTTTGCCTATTACTGATAGATATTCTACGAAAAGATAGAATAATATCGATCGATGGGCGGACGGACCTGCTTGCCCTAGTGCTATTGCCTATATTATTACTCCTCAAAAGAAAAGCATTGACACGCCTATATGAGAATATGAAAGAAAGGAAGAAGTAAGCAATGGTGGTGAGCAATAAAAGATCCCTGCAGAGTGACCCTATCCCCAAGGCCCTAGCCACAACTTATCCACTTGAGCTATTTCGCTACGCGCCTACCTTTGCCTATACCCAGACCTATGTTCCACATCTTCCCTACTGTACTTCGTCTCTGACCTACTTTACCAAGAACCATGTACCGGCCGCTTTATGTGGACTTGTTCTACTCTTCTTTACTACCGATCCATAAACGTTCTCCCTAAAGTGCTAGCTGATCTTTATGCTTGTTTTGCACAGAATTGACTCACTCTTGACTACTTTGAAAGTCAAAGCCGGAGTCATTGGTGTTCTCTTTTTCCCTCCCTATCTGGCCTACCAATTGAGCAAAACAGATAAGGCTGGGCTGGATCAAAAGTAGCATGCCTTGGCTGGCTCCTCATAATAAAAGGACAATAAACTTGGCAGTGGAGAAAGACTACCACATCTGTATCAGGGTCTGGGTCGGAAGTTGCAGAATAGAATGGGATAAGAAAAGAAACACAATCACACTCCAACAAATGAAAAGTTGTACCAACCGAGGAAGTCGTGCCGGTAGCCTGCCTAGGTTCTCAGTAATTTTGAACTGTAACACTTGCTGCTCCAGGAATCTCTGCCATGTTAGTCGCCTAGCTGTGATGTGAGAACACCATATATGATCCATGCCAGCGGGAAAGCAAAGTAGTACCACCTACACCTGCTCTTTTCAGAATATATTGAAAAGTGGGTGCGTGCAATAAATCAACTTCTAGAAGAATTGCCTCTCCTGTGAGAAAGAAGAGAAAATGAAATGTGTGTGCGCTGGATGAATGTTGTTTGTTTCGGGCTTTTCGTTCGTAACTACTCTTTGAACTCGTAACATTAGTAGTTACTCGTCGGGTTTGTTTTTCTTTCATTAGGATCTTTTTTTTTGTATGCATGACTTGTTTATATACTGATGCATATAGATGCTAACATATGCATATGTTATCCTTCACTTTTGTATGTATTAGGAAGTGATTATTTACAGCTGGAGCTCTTGTGACTCCTATTTTGACACATTGAGGCAGTGTGTGTGGGAAACATTTTTTTATGAACTATGCAAAGAAATTGAGATAAAAAGCAAAACCTGGTGATTGATTCACACGCCATTTTAACATCACTATCAATAAATGTGATGCATGACTGGATATTCCCTGGACTTCAAAATATTTGAATCTTTCATGGTATGGATAGGCTATATGTATGAAGATAGAAGGTCTGAGATGCAGTAAGGCTTTCATGTGCACATTCTCTCACCAACATGCTTAGTAACGTATATGGTATTATTTATGTAATGTTCCTCTTTCTCTTTTCATGTAATAGGGATGAAAATGGAGACAGTAAGAGTGGAAATGATGAAATCATGTCAAATTTGCCATGAGACTTCTTTGATGCAAATAAGGATGAAGATGAGCATGCTTCAGGATAGAAAGATGCAAAATAAATAAAAAGGGAAAGCTCTCAGGCTTCACAGCTCTGGAACTCATGCAAGCTGATATACCCATGCACACCATAGATTGGTGGCTGGGTCAAACACATAGCGACTCTCAAAGTAACAGGTAAAGAGATTAAACAACCTTTTATTGATGAAGTAGAAGGTGATTACAAATTGATTCTCCTCTCTTGTAGCCTAAATTACAAAATCTCTCTCTCTTTTTTTGTTTTTCTTACAGGGGCTTCTCACTTTATGTGTATGTGTGATTTTTTTCTTGTGCGTGTGTGGCTTCAGAGGTCTCTCTAGGGGGTCTGAATGATGCTTCTGCCTCCTTATTTCTCGAGGTAATTGGGGGGTATTTTGGTCAGTACCAATTTGATTTGCTTAGGTGGCAATCCAGTGCCCACCTCTCTCTCTCAGGCGGTCAATTCAATTCTTCTGACTTTGGAATTTGACTTGCAACATGCTGTATGAATCCCTCTCTTCTATCTCTACTACTCCTTTCTTGGGTAGAATACAGGCTACATACACCTCTATGTCTCACCAAGTAATGCTAGGCTCCCTTTCTCTCAGCATTTATTACCTTCTATCTCCGGTATAGCTCTCTCTCTAGGTCTAATACACCTGCTATGTGATTTGATCTCTTCTCACTCCTACTGCCTTCTTCTTTTATCAGATTGCATTATCACTTTTTATTAGCACAGTGCTCTTCTCTCAGACCAGATATACTTCCCCATAATGCTTTGACCATTCCACTTTGCATCTTGACCAAGACTTCTCTCTAATCCCTCTCTCTCAATAGAGCTCTGACTGAGTTTGATTTTGCCAATACGCATTCAGATATCCTGTTTCATACTACCTGCACCCTCTAACCTAGTGGTTAAGATGTGAATAAAGGTGGAGACTTGCTTAGCACCTGCTGTCACATGGTAATTTCCTCATCATCTACATGCATTTCTCTTCCTTGTTCCTTCTTTTTTTTCTTCAAAATGCAATTCAAGTTTTCTGCTTGTATTTACTCAACATTGTTTGGAAATGTTTTTGTCATTTCATGACTGTTTTTTTTTTCATTTCTTATGGAGGTATTGAACCAATCACGCTTGTGCTCAAAGTTTTATTGCTTAACCCTTCTGTTTGGTTTGATGCAGGCGCATCTTTGGTTTATGATGTCTTACCTTTTACACCAGGTGATTGCATATATCAGAAATATTTTGTTATGACTGTCACAAGTTTGTTTCTTGATTGTATATCTATTTTTTCTTTTTGCATGCACTTCTTCTGAACTTTTTCTCTTCTTTTTTGCTTTGTTTCCTGATCAGCATTATGTTCACCAAAACTGTCTTTCTCTCCCCCGTTTTCCTTGCGTTTATACCACACTTTAGTTTTCAGAGCATAGCCCTTGCTTTTTGCACTGCCTCAAGGACCCTTTATATGATGTTTTGAAAACAATGTGGCATTAACTTTCTGCACCTCCCATGGAGACATTGAACCAATCATGTTTATGTCCAACCCTTGTTACTAAACTTCTCTTTTTGTTGGTTTTGTTTAATGCAGGTGGTGTGCCTTGGCCCATTAGTACCTTGACTGTGATTTACACCTGGTGATTACATGTACCATTTCTGTTTCAAATGCCTTGTTCAAATTATCTCAAAGCTCTGCACTTGATCATTGTTATATTATCATTTTTCTTTGACACTCTCTCTTTTTTTTTTTCATGCTCCTGTCGTGTCTAGCTTCAGAGCTAGTACCTGCTCCACTTTTCACCTGCATTGATTGCCCCTTAATCTCATTGGATGGCTGGCACTTCCTATTGGCTGCATTCAACTTTCTAAAGAAGAGACTGCTGTACGGATCAGGTGATACATTAATTCCCTGGGCTCACATGTATTTGATTTTCTTCTTTTTTTTTCTCCCACTGTTCGTTCTCAGGTTTGTTTGTTGAATTTTCTTCTCTGTAGGTCAAACTCGACTATTCTCATAACTTGGGCTGGAGTAGGTTGCTTGGACCTGGCTTGACTTTAGAGCATTTATTGGTATGTACAGTATTTCCCCTCCTTCTTGTGAATTGTAGAAATGAACTCCCTTTCCCTGCATTTGCTTTTTTTTGCTCACAATTGAAGTGTTTGAATTTCTCGTTCCTTCAAATTATGTTGTGTAATCGTGTAGCTTTAGCAATCTTCTCTGTCCAGGGTTGTTAGAACTGAATCATGACTAGTATCACATCTTTTGCAACTGATTTGTGGGCCTATTCTTTGTTCAAAGTTTCTCTATCTTTTTTTTCTTCTCTCAGCTTGAGTAGACAGTGATCAATAGCCTTAGTCCTTTTTAGCGTATATGGATTATCATTAGAACACATGAACATTATGTTTAACACCCTTGCAACATTAATTGATCTCTTGAGCCATTGCCAATTGGTGCTCAGCCTAACTCGATCTCGACTGCAATCGCCGTTGATGGTTCCACGCACCAACTTCACTTCAGTCCAAATTAGTGAATTTCACTTACTCTTCTCTCCTCCCTGAAGCTGTGTGAGCGATTACTTTGATGCTTATAGGTCAGATCGCGTCAATTCACATGTTCCCTTTGCACAAAGTCGATTATTTCTCCTTGGAATTGAGCTTGAGCGGGGGCACGACAGGAGCCGAGGTGGGTGGCACTGCGCTCTCCTTTCCATGAGCTTTCCAGTGGTGCCAAGAACTCCGGCAGTGGTTGAGTAGATCGCCGGAACGGAGTTCGTGGAGGCGGCGTTTTCTTTTTTTTTCTTTCTTCTGTCCTTTTCCGTTTTCTGTTAGCCAGTTACGCTGGGGCCCAGGTGCAGAGTATAATAAGAATTTTTTTCTTTAACTGGCGCGCGGGGCCCAGAGGTGGGCAGCCAATCGGAGGAGTAGAGAACAGAGAAGGGGATTCTGACAGTTGGGTCCCTTTTTTTCGGATAAGGGTCGGTCGCCTCCTCCGCCCTCTTAGACGGACCCGTTATTCACTGGGCCAAATTTGAGAGGCCTTAATGGGCCGTAGAAATTGAATTTCCCTCGTTCACTGAAATTGAATTGTTGCTGTTTTGGGAAAATTCTTTGATGCCCTTCCCGCAGTCATTCGCTCATGAAATTTTGTGGGTATACTTAGGGAACTGTAAGGAACATGATGATATGAAAATTTCCATTTATTGATCATTCGAAATCTTTTCTATCATTCCCAAACTCCACGATCTTATTTTCACTCGAATATGGGTCACCTCATTTGAAACTATGCGGCCCTTCTAGACGTGGAGGAGGATGTCAAAATCACTGTGGAGGTATCAAGAATTTCATCTTATGAAATAGCACAAATATTCCATGAAGATTTTTCGTGTATTTTCAGGGGTCAACACCCACCCATCCATTGAAGTAGCCAGTCATAATAGACAATATTCAATGAACAAAGGCAAATAGGGCGAGTATGTTGGGCTTATAAATCAAGAACGAGCATTAAGCAAATTTGAGAACCGGACTTTATGTCAGCTGCTTTCGGAAATTGCACCGGTTTCTGTTAAGTTCGGTTTTTCTGTTTGCTCCTACATATTGGCCGAAGTTAGCGAGGCGCGTGCGTTTGAATTGCTCGACTACTCACCAAAAAAAACGCAAGTATTTCGAAGGTATGGATGATGTAACCCCAAGCCTGGAAGCGGCATTTTGGCAAGGGGCATCTAGGGTAGAAATGGAGTTTGGAATCCATGGGGACCAGAGAAAGGGTGCTAAGTCGAAGCGCGCCAAAGGTCAATTCAAGATGCCGCATTCGATTTAACACATTACAATTCAATCTCAAGCGCAAACCGCTGAAAAATACCAATTTTGCCTAAAATGCCTAAATGAGATGGTCGATTGCTGACTAGTAAGCAATTCAAGAGAGTCCCTCTCCAGGTACTGGGATGAGGTTCACGCTTTCGCACCCTTTATCTGACCAAAATTGAATAGTCTACCCCGGCAGGCGAGGACAGCTTCTTTCGAGTCAATGATTCACAAGTCGTCGTCTAATAATGGAATTACTTAAACCCTGGGAAAAAGGTGGTGGCAACAGAGAGCAACCCCAGCCAAGAAAGACCCCTAGCAACAATAACAAGGAAACAACGGATTGACATAAACTCATATAGAGTTTATTTTCATTGTGGGTTTTTTAGCAAGTCTAATCAATTCAGCATTACTGTTTGAACTATTCTATTTTGCAGCTGTGGTGGGTAAATTGTGAAAGTGAGAATAGAAGAAACGAGTTCAGTACAGCATTGAGATTCTGAGCCTTCTCGTGAGCTTTAGCATATTTGTTGGCTAGAGAAAGAGACTGGCAGTTCAGCAAAACAGGGATTGGCAAGTATACAAGTATTCATAGTGAAACATTTCCATTCATCCCATTTATGGAGAAGTGCCCTAAATTCGATTATTCCAAAATCCCCTTCTCTTTCTTGGCTTGCCCTAAAACACCTATTTCCTAATAAAGTCCAAGATATGAAATCGGCCTAGTAGTTGATCCTAGTCCGTGCATACCCGGTGCTTGGAGAAAGCGGTGCATCTCTTGCAAAAACCTACTCCACTGTGAAATATGCATCTCGGACCTCTCTGAATTCACCCGCCGGCCCGCTTGTGGTGTACCATGGATGCCTCAGATAAGTGCTAGAAAATCTGTGATTTCAAGACTGGTCAGATAACCTTTTGATTTGCCAGGCTATGTGAGAGAAAATCTCCAAGAAAACATCAGTAATTGGAAAGTTGTACCAGATCCCTTAGCAGGGCCCTGTACCGCCTTAGCAACACCTTGTTCTGTATTACACCCTTCCGTACCGGAGATGCATTTCCGTACACCGACACTTCGACATTGTCTGGTTAACCTGTTTGTTGTTCATTTAGGGTAGAATGCTCACCTAAAAGAATATGGGGCATCAGACTGACTTGTTCTATCGGCTTGTGATAGGTCACCCGACTTGTTCTATCGGCTTGTGGTCTCGGGAGAGAGAACTTCTTATTGCTGCTCTTCCTCATTGCTTGTCGAATGGTGCAAAGCGGAACACGATACACTTGTATGTACTATTTACGAGAATCTTGACTTACGAGAATATTGTACTATTTAACGATAAGATTCAATCACTATTTCTGATAATAATAAGAAAATCACTATTTCTGATAATAATAAAGGATTTGATTTTGAATGAATGAAGTAATGAGTTGATGTGAGGTAAGAGATAATAAAGTGTTTCGGTGATACCATGCTTAGTATCTTACTTGCTTATTCTGGATTCATCGAAAACTGTTCCTAAAGTACCTCTTTTTATGTATGTATGCCATTCTGAAATTCAATGAAATGCATGAGATGAGGAAGCACAAGTTAACAGAATGTATAAGTCAAAATGAAAAAGCAGTTGCATGGTTGGTAACTGATCTAAACAAGGAAACCTTATCGCTTGGTAACGGATCTAAACAAGGAAGGATACCTTATCGGAAGAACTTATTTGAGGTTAGTAAGCTGGAAGATAACTAATGTGAAAGAGTAGGACAATAGAAATGAATTCAATTCGTTACATGCGCATGCCTCGCACCATTAGACTTTTCCTCAATAGTAGAGGGGTAGTCAGTCCCTGTACCGGTATCGAACTCTAAGACATGAAAACAGAAAACACATACCTAGTGTTAAGTTAAGTACTCCCAAGCCTTATTTAATACGTTGCTTCTTGCTTCACTTCTGCATCTTCCGGTAGAGAGTTACTGAGGTGACCTGCTGAAAAAGAGGCATCAGAGATAGGCAGACAACCCACTTTCAGAATAGAAAGCATTCTCGACCACATGCGGGCCATCTGAGAAGGAAGAAGACACATCTATTAATAAGAAAAAAGTGTAGTCGTCGATTAACCATACACTATTACTTACCCAGGGAATGCCACGACTATAACTATCCAGAGATTAACCCGCTTTAGCAGAAGTAGACAAGAAGTCAAACTTTTGCCGATAGGGACATAAAGCGATGCCTCTTTTCACTTACCTAAGCAATATTAATTACTTTTAGGTAAATAAAGTAAGAATAAGTGGATGCCAGTTTTAATAAGTCGACTACTGTTACACTTCTATTAGGCAAAACAGCAACTATGCCTATTACCCCAGCAAGCTAGTTACGTAGATTAGCCAGAGCAAGAAAAAGCATAAATAAGCTATGTCTTTTGTCAATTGTAAAGACTATGGTAATGCATAAGCTACGGATACAGGTTATACTCAACTATGCCTTTATGACTTAGATTTCCTTGGTTGTTTACTGGCTAAGCAATAGCACTCTAATTACCTTAATGCTAGAGAAAGAAGTAGGACTTATTTGAAGTAGCACTTTGACCCTCTAAATGCCTTTTAGAGTACACTATAACTAGAGTGAGTGGGTAAGCAAGTATACCTACTTTTTGGAGTGGTAAAACATACGGAGACTAGATTACCTTCCTTTCGGAGATTAGCAAGACAGTGACAGTAGAAGAGAAAGTCTAAGCTATGACTTAACCTAACCCTGCTGTAGTTGAAATAAGTGGTCAAGAAAGTTAGACTACCCAGTTTGAATTAGTGGCTAAGAAAGCACTAGTACTAAAACATACCTTGGGTAAGAAAGACAGTTTGAGCAAACAAGCACTTAAGTAGATTAACCTGGGAATGCACAACTGCTGGAATTTACTCAAGAAAATCTGCCCCAATTTCCCAGCAAGAAAACAAGCATGAACTCTTACTTTCTGAAACATACCTTACGGAGACTACTACTTTTATCGATCGATAGAGAGAGACCTGTTGTCAAGAAGTAGTAGGACTATAACTCCTACACTACTGCTATAGGAGATTCCTCTCCCAAAGTAACACTATTTCTTTTTTGACCTCATAATTACCCCATACATAAAATTCCAAAGTAAGTAAGCCTTTTCTTTTACCCGCTTGTTTGAATAAGAGGGTATACTCCACTATTCCTCTTGTCGACTGGTCAATGCCTTTCGGATAAAAGCAATAGCACTATATGAAAAACCACGATTCTAGGACTAGAAATTGCTCAGTTACGGTCCCTCTTGGTAAAGCTAGTGTGGGAGTAAGTTTGATTAGAAGCGAGTACAAAAGAGCGGCCTGACTTACGAGAAAATCATTCTTTCCTGCTGGTACGACCGTGTGACGAGATATAGTTGATGGAAATTGAAATGAAATCAGATACTCACCTTAGGGAAAAAACAAAGTAGGACGTTTTTCACGGTGTTTACTACTTTCTGCCCCAACTTCCAATGCTCCGCTTAGGGAAATTGACAAGTAGGACGTTTTGACCGGTGTTTACTACTTTCTGTCTTGAGCACAACCCTACCAACCAGTTTTGACCTAGATGTCGATTCGTGCGCCGTTTAAGTTGAGTCCCTCAAAGCATTGCCGTGTTAGCAATAATACTACTATTCCACCAGTTGCACAATTTTCTAGGCTCCCTAAAGCTTGTTGCAATCAAACTCCTTTTGCTATTGATCCACCACGTGGTCCATCTCCTTTACGCCAGAGTTATGTTTCATCTGAGAGCCCTTCTTTTGTTGAAATACGTTCTGAGAAAAAGAAGGGGATTTCATATCAGAGGAACTATCCTTTTTGGGGTACTCCTTGTAGCGTAAGCAATCGAGTTGGTAAATCTCTGCCAGGTGTCATAAAGAAGTTCGCTCAAACCAAACCACATACTCCAGAGGTGGCGGATCTTATCCACGGATACCCATAAAGGAATAGTGACTGGAACCAAGCGCTTCATATGCTTTAATATCATTTCTTCGTTCTCGAGTCCAAAAAGAAAATAAGCCCTAGGCTGAGCTGAGTCAAGGCGGCTAAGAAATATGAATTTCCATCTCCTAAAGATATAGCTTTTTCCTCTGGTGCTTTCCTCTTGCCTTTCCGAGGAATCAAAAATAGTAGAAAGCCAATATGGATTGACTTATGCCCTTTAATTACAAACTGAAACGGAAATCTTTTGCCATGCTACACATACTTAATATTCTTCATATCCCTATGTTAGTTTCACCTAAATCTGTTCCAATCCTAATATATTTTACTAAAGACTGGGCTTTTCCGACACAAAATCCGAAAAAACATACAGGGCGTTAGCTCGGAGAGTTTTCAGTTTTTCTAATAATCATTTGAAATGATAAACATTTCCCATTATAAGCTTATAGAATGATAATTCTATAGTGTAGTGAGCATATGTAAGTACACAATGCAAAAAGCACACAATTTGGAACTATTACTATCTTCACAAACTAGAAATGTGCACTTCAAGTAAAATACCAGTAATGACTCGAGTGTTGTAGTCTTTGGGCTAACGCCTTAATCTTACTGCATTTGCATGCCGGTAACTGCGTAAAAGAGCTACTGGCATGTGAAAGAGCTCCCCGTATTTCTGAAATAAACGATCCATTCTTGTTCTGTCAAAATCCTACTCTCAGTTAAGTCTGATTGTAGAGCGGATCGAGCAGTTCTAATCATGGTGGGAACAAGGAATAATCAAGAGATAATGGATATGAGGAGCTCAAACAAAAACTCTTGCGTATCCAAGCGCTCAGCCTGAAAATTGCACAAAAAGAAGATCGCATCCAATCAGGATAGAATCAATGGAAGGAAAAGAGTTCTATTTACGAACAAGAGCAATCAGAGCTGACCAGAAAAGAAAGTATGAAATGACATCTACGCCCACATGTTGGGAAAGTTTTCTTTCGTTTACTCCTTATTATAGTTCCCCTTACACTATTGCGAATGCCCGCATTTTTTCAGAGAATTATCCATTTCTATTATCATGTTCTGTTTATATGGGGTTTCGCTTCTATTGTATAAAAACTTGAGAGGTTTGCCATATCTTTTGAAGAACAAATTCGACTTATTCCTGAAGTATATGGCAGAGAAGCAACGCCTGGTAGTGAGTATAAGGTGCGGAAGAAGTATTTTCACTATTGAAGAGATCAAGTGGTCAAATTAATAGGCAAAAGAATTATTATGAGATTCCAAATGATATGGAGGATCTTACTATGAGTTACGACTCTGTTAGTATATTTCAGAAAGTTCCAGATTTGGTTCATATGCTAATGTTGAGTGGTGAGCCGTCAGCGAAAGATTACATACTCTTTCGCTAACTACCGAAGACACTCTAATAGTTAATGGAATGGAAACATATACCCTAGAAGGCATTAGTATCCACGTATGGCGCATTGATGTTGAATGCTAGCAGTGAATCAACAGTGGTTCGAGCATCAACCTTTGTGGAACATTTTGGAGTAACTTTCGTTGATTCCCTCACGAAGTCTATGAACGACGGGGTGAGAGTGTGGGTATTTGTAGGGGAAATTCAGTAAAAAGCCAATAATGCTGAAAGTCAACCTCAGAAAGGATCTAAGAAGAAAAAAAACTAGCATAGGTGCTAACCCATATTACGTCATAGCAGGCCACTTGTTGGAGTTTCTTATTAGTAGGAATGTTATTAGAATGGCCGATGCCTTTCAAAGTGGAGAAGTGTTCAAAACCAAGGATGGTTCATATAGAAAGTTGCGTAGTCTCTTTGTGGTCTATTTGATCCAAAGATTCGTCCTATCAAGATGAGCCTTCCTATGGTCTGTGAACCAAAGCGCTGGGGTCTGAAAGCAGAATTCAGTCTTGGTGTGGGTTAGGTACCAACATTCTTCGATCGATATGGAAGGTGGATATCGTTACCAATCCGGTGGTGAATTAATCCACCACTATCGATTGCTTACAAGTCAGGGGTATTCACATTGGAATTTCTCTTTTCGATCGCAAGAGGGGTTTTCATCCTTGTTTGTGTAGTTATTTTCATATTAAAGGAACAAGAATTCCAAATAAACAGCGAGATGTTGGAATTCATCAAAACCAATACAGATCACTTGGTGGAAATGGGTCTTTCTTTTAATGCCTTCATACTTGGCTGACTTTCATCCTCATATTGTTTATTATTGACTCAGATTAGAACTAACCAAAGAAGAGAAGAACAAGTACCAATATGCGCATTTGTTTGAAATATAAGAGAATGCAACAAGCTCGACATGAACAATTGGTATTCAAACTCACGCTTATAAAGATTCTGTTATCTTCTTTCCAGCTTTTATAGACTTCAGAGGTCTAATTGAAAGTTTTGGTATATTTCACTTCCATGCGCCGGGATAAGGAATCGTTCTTAAGGCTACTTTGATTAGTAGCATCTCGATTCCATCTAGCCGTTATAATGAACGAATTAGCGTTGAGATAGTCTGGCCTGATTCCTTCTTTTTGCGTTCCTACTATCCAACTCCAGGCATAATGGCTACCACCCGGAGCGGGCTGCCGAAGCCCCGGAACTTACTCGAGTTACCAAAGTCATAAGTGAAGAAAATGTCGTAGTGTGGGTAAAGTGGGTAGCCGTTGTGTAAATAATATAGTAAATCGCTTCGTTTGGTTTCGGTCCGTTGTGTAATGAATGAGAGAAGAAGTTGCTCGATGAGTGTATATCTCCGAATTGGTAAGCGCCGGTTTTTCCTTCGCAGTAAAATAGGTAGGCTTCTCTTCCTAAACACCCTTGACTCAGCCTTTCCTTTTTCCCTTCAACCGATCCTAAAGTGAAGTAACTAACAGAACGGGTGTAAGATGCAGTAAGTAAAGAATGAAGAGAACGAAGAAGTTGAGGAATGAAAGCTATCAGACAAAGAGAATGTGGAGGAAGTTATTCTTTATGTATGGGCGGGCCATGCACCTATTTATTTACCCGTTCTCTCTATATAAGAAGTTTCCTTCTTTCTTTTCTTGGACCATTCATTGGCTAGCCCTATGAGAATCAAATAGGACAAAAGGCAGATATGATACGCAGATGAGGAGAGGTTTCTGCTCTATAGCAAGAAGGCTGGAGACTCAACAAAGCAAGAAGAAGAAGGAGGCGCGGGGCGTTCAATGTAGGTTGGACCGTCCCTAAGAAAAAAGTGCCACAGGGCCTATTCTCTGAGTCCCCGGCCGGAAGCAAAGGGTCTATGGTTTGTCTACCCCTTCGTCTTCATTCAAGTAGTAAAAAGGTGAAGTGTCGGTAAGAGTAGAAGGAGTTTACGTAACTCGAGAAGGTAGGGGAGCATGTTCGTATTTGTGACAAAGTCGGATTACAGTGTGTGAAAGTGTGGGTAAAGAATTGGTTGCCTCGGGTGTGATGAATTGGGATGGAAATCTGAGTGCACCAACCAAAAAACTTCTCTCGAAATCTATAGGAACCCAGGTTGCATGTGGAGAAAGACCCTCGAATTATATGTGGGTCACCAGAAATTCGACATGTCCGTCCCCAGAAAAAACCAATCAAAAAAGCCCTACCGAAATGTAACAAAAAATGGATATGTTAGGTCGGGCTCGATAGGTGTAATTAAGGGTTCGATGAAGGGTAGCATGTGAACAAGAAATTCTTTTTGCCTCCAGTTTGATCCAGCTCCACCATGTTGGCTATTTTAGAAGGGGGTCAAACCTCTACTCAAGCCAGTCAAACATACTTTTTGATAAGGTCGGTTTTGAATGAGTAGCCCAACGGCATCTGAGGTCACCATTCCTGTATTGTTCTTGAAAGCTAGCCACGAAGAAGTAAGTGAGCTATTGGTATTCACTTTCGAGAGGACTCTTCTAGAAGACGTGAAAGCTTGAACCTGATTCTCGTCTACCAGGTGGGGAAAATAGGTTGCTAACAGCACGCGGCCCAATGCTGATAAAACCAACTCATCTAATGGATCCATGTAGAAGCATGTGTATTTGATACCAATATCAGCTGGAATGTAAGGGACTACGCTCACGCCCACTCCTCGGTAGAGCATTCCTTTTTCGTCAACCTGATCGTTTTCTCAGAATATGCTGGAGATCGGCTTCTCATCTCAGATGGGCATTCTTTTCCAATGGCAAGTTCTGGCTTGGCTTACTCGCTGTCTAGCCAAATCGCTTATGAAGTATGAGCACAGGTCTCTCTTTCTTTTCTTCTTGTCTTACAATAGTATGGATACGAGAAGGGCCTGCCTACTAAATAGGAGAAGTCAAGCAAGAAACCTGATATGACTCGCCTGCTTACTACTATGGAAACGAGCCAGCCTAAAGCACGGTAAACTACTTGCTTGTTTGGAATCTGCCATTCACTCCCTTGGGTACGAGAGAGCAAACAATCCGATTGAAACTACTAGCTTCGATTCTTATACCATACTTGAAAGCTTCGAACAACAAATCAATCTTCTAAACCGGAATCAAAGTACTGATACGACGCCTCACTTCTTCACAGCTGCTTTGAATCTAATAGCCGGGGAATTCACCTATCGAAGCGGTTGTTGTTCTAGCAATTCGTACTTGGTAATACTAGTTATACGACTAGGCAATTCAAACCTGCTTTCTGGGTCT
The DNA here is from genome assembly GCA_027562975.1 of Rhynchospora breviuscula. NCBI lineage: Eukaryota > Viridiplantae > Streptophyta > Magnoliopsida > Poales > Cyperaceae > Rhynchospora > Rhynchospora breviuscula. Next base: position 33,767 of record JAMQYH010000869.1, read on the forward strand.
TATTCTTCTAGCTGATAAAGAGAGTTCGGAAGCCAGCCTAAAACATATGAAACTAGAAGCAAGCTGATATGTGACAGAGGGAATTCAAGGCACTAATTCAAGGTGGTATCGCTTTTGGGTTCGTAAGAAACTACTCACTCGGCTTCAACTTTTCTAGCTGGTTTGGAATCCTACTTGAACTGGTAAAACGAGTGAAACTAAAGAGATAATTAACAAGCCGATACGCAAACTCGACTCCAAGCTGAAATACCACTTTCCATCTTCTATCCTAACTGCAATTCAGCTATCCCGGTACGAGGCGCCAACTCAATTCAATAGCAGAAACAACATATCGAGTTTCAAGTCTCATATCTTCCTCTTAATCTGAGAACTAGAATGAGATCTTGGTAGCTTCCTTTCTAACTGATGGCTTACTTTGTAACTAATAGCTGGCTCCGATTCTTATGTCCGGCTTTCTTACTCCAAGCTTACTTTCAACTTCTAGCTGGCATGGTAAACCACATAACTGACTCGTATTCTTGTAGGGCGAAAGCAAGAATTAACAGGGTGATACGAAACCCCAAAGCAAGAACTCAATCAAAAGGCAATTCCATCTTGTCAGCCACTACGTAAAACAACGAGGCAAGCTGGCAATCGAGAATGAAAAAGAAAGACACCATGGTGAACTCGGCCCACTCAATCACCCCAGCCAGTTCATTTCGTTGAGGAGGCTTCTTCGGCAACCTTGGCGGCCAGTTCGTAACGAACAAGCAACGGATTGAGTACACTAGCGCTCTTTTGGTTCGGAACGGACGAGTAACTACTAACGTTACGAGCAGAAGAAAAGCTACTGGTACATTTCGATTATTTTCTTTCTAGAAAACTCTTTC
>JAMQYH010000870.1:0-32500 GCA_027562975.1 Rhynchospora breviuscula
ATTCCTATAATGACTTCCCTAGGAACTTTTATAATAAATGGAATATATAGAACTGTGATCAATCAAATATTGCAAAGTCCTGGTATTTACTACCGTTCAGAATTGGATCATAAGGGAATTCCTGTCTATACCGCGACTATAATATCAGATTGTGGAGGAAGGTTCAAATTAGAAATGGATAGAAACGCAAGGATATGGGCGCGTGTTAGTAGGAAACAAAAGATATCTATTCTAGTTCTATTATCGGCTATGGGTTTGAATCTGAAAGAAATTCTGGAGAATGTTTGTTACCCTGAGATTTTTTTGTCTTTCCTGAATGATAAGAAAAAAATACAAATTAGTTCAAAAGAAAATGCAATTTTAGAGTTTTATAAAAAGTTTTCTTCTATAGAAGAGGAAGATATGGTATTTTCAGAATCCTTATATCAAATATTATATAATGAATTTTTTCAAAAAAAATGCGAATTAGGAAGGATTGGACGACGAAATATGAACCGTAGGCTCAATCTTGATATACCTCAGGACAATATATTTTTGTTACCACGAGATGTATTGGCTGCTGCGGATCATTTGATCGAAATGAAATTGGAAATGGGTACACTTGATGAGATGAATCACTTGAAGAATAAACGTATTCGTTCTGTAGGAGATCTCTTACAGGATCAATTCAGATTGGCTCTCTTTCGTTTAGAAAAAACAATTCGGAATACTATACGTGTAGCAATCTCTCATAATAAACGGATATCAAGTCCTCAAAATTTGGTAAGTTCAACTTCATTAACAACTACTTATGAATCGTTTTTTGGCCTCCACCCCTTATCGCAAGTTTCAGATCAAACTAATCCATTAGCACAAGTTGCTCATGGGCGAAAATGGAGTTTTTTGGGTCCTAGAGGGTTAACGAGTCGAACTGCTAGTTTTCGGATCCGAGATATACATCCTAGCTACTATGGACGTATTTGCCCAATTGATACATCCGAAGGTATTAATGTTGGACTTATGGGATCGTTAGCTATTCATGCGAGGATTGGTCATTGGGGATCTATAGAGAGTCCGTTTTATAAAATACCTGAGAAACCAAGAAAAAAAGAAGCACAGATGGTTTATTTATCACCAACTAGAGATGAATATTATATGGTAGCAGCAGGAAATTCTTTGGCCTTGAATCGGGGTATTCAAGAAGAAGAGGTTGTTCCCGCTCGATACCGTCAAGAATTCCTGACTATTGCGTGGGAACAGATTCATCTTCGAAGCATTTTTCCCTCCCACTATTTTTCTATGGGAGTTTCCCTTATTCCTTTTATCGAGCATAATGACGCGAATCGAGCTTTAATGAGTTCTAATATGCAGCGCCAAGCAGTTCCACTTTCTCAGTCCGAGAAGTGTATTGTTGGAACTGGATTAGAAGGCCAAACGGCTGTAGATTCGGGGTTTTCAGTTATAGCTGAACATCAGGGAAAGGTCTTTTTTACGGATAATCACAAGATCGTTTTATCAAGGAATGGGAATACTTTCAGTATTCCTTTAGTTAAGTATCAAGGTTCCAACAAAAAAACTTTGATCCACCAAAAACCCCGCGTTCAAGGAGGTCAGTGTGTTCAAAAAGGTCAAATTTTAGCAGACGGTGCCGCTACAGTTGGTGGGGAACTCGCTTTAGGGAAAAACATCTTGGTAGCTTATATGCCATGGGAGGGTTACAATTTTGAAGATGCAGTCCTAATTAGCGAACGTCTGATATATGAAGATATTTTGACGTCTTTTCACATTCGGAGATATGAAATTAAGACTTATGTGACAAATCAAGGCCCTGAAAGAATCACTAAGGAAATACCCCATCTCGAGACTCATTTCCTCCGCAAATTGGATAGGAACGGGATTGTGATGCTGGGATCTTGGGTAGAAACAGGTGATATTCTAGTAGGTAAATTAACGCCAACGGAGGATGAATCGTTCCCTGAGGATACGTTATTAGGAGCTATACTTGGCATGGATTTATCCACTGCAAAAGAAACTTCTCTAAGACTGCCTATAGGTGGAAGAGGTCTCGTTATTGATGTGAAATGGATTGAGAAGGGCGATTCGAGTGGTATTTTAGAAATGATTTGTGTATATATTTTACAGAAACGTAAAATAAAAGTAGGTGATAAAGTAGCTGGAAGACATGGCAATAAAGGTATCATTTCCAAGATTTTGCCTCGACAAGATATGCCCTATTTGCAAGATGGAACACCTGTTGATATGGTCTTCAATCCTTTAGGAGTACCTTCACGAATGAATGTGGGACAGCTATTTGAATGCTCGCTTGGATTAGCAGGGGATCTGCTAAAGAAACATTATCGAATAGCACCCTTTGATGAAAGATATGAGCAAGAGGCTTCGAGAAAACTAGTCTTTTCTGAATTATATGAAGCCAGTAAACAAACAAAAAATCCATGGGTATTTGAGCCTGAATACCCTGGAAAAAGCAGAATATTTGATGGAAGAACAGGAGATCCTTTTGAACAACCTGTTCTAATAGGAAAGTCCTATATTCTCAAATTAATTCATCAAGTTGATGATAAAATTCATGGGCGTTCTACTGGGCCTTACGCACTTGTTACACAACAACCCCTTAGAGGAAGGGCTAACCAAGGGGGACAACGAGTAGGAGAAATGGAAGTTTGGGCTCTAGAAGGATTTGGTGTTGCTCATATTTTACAAGAAATGCTTACTTATAAATCTGATCATATTAGAGCTCGTAAAGAAGTATTCAATACTATGCTTATTGGAGGAAGAGCTCCTAACCCCGACGATGATGTTCCAGAATCTTTTCGAGTACTTGTTCGGGAACTACGATCTTTGGCTCTAGAACTGAATTATTTCCTTATATCTGAAAAGAACTTCCAGATTCATAGGAAGGACGTGTGATCTGAATTAATAATCCTTTCAATCTTTTTTTATGATTGACCAGTATAAACATCAACAACTTCAAATTGGACCAGTTTCTCCTCAACAAATAAAGGCTTGGGCGACCAGAATCCTACCTAATGGGGAAATAGTTGGAGAGGTAACAGAACCTCAAACATTTCATTATAAAAGCAATAAACCAGAAACAAATGGATTGTTTTGCGAAAAAATCTTTGGACCCATAAAAAGTGGATTTTGTGCGTGTGGAATTTATCGAGAGATTGGGGCTGAAAAAGAAAACCCAAGATTTTGTCAAGAATGTGGGGTAGAATTTGCTAATTCTAGGATACGAAGATATCAAATGGGGTACATCAAACTTGCATGTCCAGTGACTCATGTGTGGTATTTCAAACGTCTTCCTAGTTATATCGCGACTCTTTTAGATAAATCCCTTAAGGAATTAAAAAGCCTAGTATATTGCGGTGTGTGATTTGATCAAAATTCTCATTTGACAGGTTCGAATTGAGAAACTGTCATCCCATTCGATCCATTTGGGATGCCCTTGGTCTGACATGTGTTTTGGAAGAAATAACATGAAACTCAGGATTTTTGGTGTATTCTATACTTCCAATTTAAAGGGGAATTAATCCATGGTCGATTCCGTAATAGATAAACAGGAATAGCTAGTTATACCTTGTGAAAAATCTTTTTTCATGGGATTTACCGTTCCATCTCTTTCAGAGAAAGATTTTGCTTAAGCAAGCAAATTATAGTATGGTTACAGGAGTTTATCTATCGCATATATGCTTCAAGGGATATTAAGACATAACCGCCGAGGTGAGTAGGGACCTAAAAGATTAAATGGAATGAGATATAGACAAATAAATCCCGTATGAATTCAAGAATCCAAAGTCTTGAAGAGAATTCATAAGGGAAGTAGACTACTCAGGAATTTGACATTCTCATTTTTGATAAGTAATTCATTCATCCATTTGAAGTCAAAAAAGAATGAATCAACGAGAGATTTTTTTGACTGGGAACTTGAGTAAAGAGTAGTTCTTTGTAACGTTTTATCTAAAAAAGTCTAAAAATAAGAAAGAACTCCTTTTTGATTTAGTGCAACTACTTGAGCCGGATGAGAGGAAACCTTCACGTCCGATTTGAAAGGGGGGAATCCTATAGGAACCTATCTCGATTGTTCTTTTGCTAGGCCCATAACTAAAAAACCGACTTTCTTACGATTACGAGGTTCATTCGAATATGAAATCCAATCCCGGAAATACAGCATTCCAGTTTTTTTTAGTACCCAAGGCTTCGAGACATTTCAAAATCGAGAAATTATGGCAGGAGCTGATGCTATTAGAGAGCAATTAGCTGATTTAGATTTGCGAATTCTTATCGAGAATTCATTAGTAGAATGGAACCAATTAGCAGACGTTGGAAATGAATCAGAAGATATCAAAATTCAAATAAGAAAGAATTTTTTGGTTAGACGTATGGGATTAGCTAAACATTTTCTTCAAACAAATATAGAACCCGAATGGATGATTCTGTCCTTTTTACCAGTTCTTCCTCCCGAATTGAGGCCCATTATTCAGATAGATGGGGGTAAGCTAATAAGTTCGGATATTAATGAGCTCTATAGAAGAGTTATTAGTCGGAATAATCTTCTTAGTAATCTATTAGCCCCAAGTATCTCTTCGGACAGAGACGTTGTAATTTCTCAGGTCAAATTATTACAAGAAGCTGTGGATATACTTCTTGATACTGGGGTCCGCGGAGAACCGAAGAGGGATGGTTATAATAAAGTTTACAAATCTTTTTCAGATATAATTGGAGGGAAAGAGGGAAGATTTCGTGAGACTTTGCTTGGGAAACGGGTTGATTATTCAGGGCGTTCTGTTATTGTTGTGGGTCCTTCTCTTTCATTACATCAATGTGGATTACCTCGAGAAATTGCAATAGAGCTTTTCCAAACATTTCTAATCCGTGATCTAATTAGGAAACATTTCGCTTCTAACACAGCGACTGCTAAAAGGCAGATTAAGGAGCGCGAAAAAGAACCTATTGTATGGGAAATCCTTCAAGAAGTTATGCAGGGGCATCCTGTATTATTAAATAGAGCACCCACTTTGCATAGATTAGGCATATTGGCCTTCCAACCCATTTTAGTGGGGGGGCGTGCTATTTGTTTACACCCATTGGTTTGTAAAGGTTTTAATGCAGACTTTGATGGAGATCAAATGGCTGTTCATTTACCTTTATCTTTGGAAGCCCAAGCGGAGGCTCGTTTACTTATGTTTTCTCATATCAATTTGTTATCTCCTGCTATTGGAGACCCTATTTGTGTACCAACTCAAGATATGCTTATCGGACTCTATGTATTAACCATCGGGAATCGTCGAGGGATTTGTGCAAATAGGTATAATCGAAATAAGTATAATCCATATAATTGCAAAAACTATCAAAATCAACCAGTTGACAATAAAAACGATAGCTATGATACAGAAAAAGAACCTTATTTTTCTAGCTCATATGATGCACTTGGAGCTTATCGGCAAAAAAAAATTGGTTTAGATAGCCCTTTGTGGCTCCGATGGAAACTAGATCAACGTGTTGTTGGGTCAAGTGAGGTTCCCATTGAAGTTCAATACGAATCTTTGGGTGCTTCTCATGAGATTTATGGGCACTATCTCATAATAAGAAGCACAAAAGATGAAATCCGGTATATATACATTCGAACCACTCTTGGTCATATTTCTTTTTATCGAGAGATAGAAGAAGCCGTACAAGGCTTTAGTCGAGCCCGGTATATTCGTACACTATCGAAACTCAAAAAATCGATTAGTTGATGCTCTTTCTGGTCGGTGAAATTCGATTCGGTTTTTTCGAATTTCACTAGTATCAAAATTTATGAATGTCTGCATGAATTAAGATTCAGATAAAGGAAAGGAAATTCTATCTTCAAATCACTGACTCATGTCTATTGTCGAATCCCACTCAGCAGGATATAGAGGTAATTATGACAGAACAAGCCTTTTACAATAAAGTCATGAATGGAACTGCTATGAAACGACTTATTAGCAGATTAATAGATCATTTTGGAATGGGATATACATCCCATATCTTAGATCAACTAAAGACTTTAGGTTTCCATCAAGCCACTGCTACATCTATCTCATTAGGAATTGATGATCTTTTAACAATATCATCGAAACGATGGTTAGTTCAAGATGCTGAACAACAGAGTTCTCTTTTGGAGAAACACCATCATTATGGGAATGTACACGCAGTAGAAAAATTACGTCAATCTATTGAAATATGGTATGCTACAAGTGAATATTTGAGACAAGAAATGAATCCTAACTTTCAGATGACTGATCCTTCTAACCCAGTCTATTTAATGTCCTTTTCAGGAGCTAGGGGAAATGCATCTCAGATACACCAATTAGTAGGTATGAGAGGATTAATGTCAGATCCCCAAGGGCAAATGATTGATTTACCCATTCAAAGTAATTTACGTGAGGGACTCTCTTTGACCGAATATATAATCTCTTGTTATGGAGCTCGCAAAGGAGTTGTAGATACTGCTATACGAACAGCAGATGCTGGATATCTTACTCGTAGACTTGTGGAAGTAGTTCAACACATTATTGTACGTAGAAGAGACTGTGGTACTATCCAAGGTATTTCCGTGAGCCCTAAAAACGGGATGACAGAAACATTTTTTGTCCAAACACTAATGGGTCGTGTATTAGCAGATGATATCTATATTGGTCTACGATGCATTGCCACTCGAAATCAAGATATTGGGATTGGACTGATCAATCAATTCATAGCCTTTCGAGCACAACCAATATATATTAGAACTCCTTTCACTTGCAGGAGTACATCTTGGATCTGCCAATTATGTTATGGTCGGAGTCCCACTCATGGTGATTTGGTTGAATTGGGAGAAGCTGTAGGTATTATTGCGGGTCAATCGATTGGGGAACCGGGAACTCAGCTCACATTAAGAACTTTTCATACTGGTGGAGTATTTACAGGTGGGACCGCACAACATGTACGAACTCCTTTTCATGGAAAAATCAAATTCAACGAGGATTTGCTTCATCCCACACGTACCCGTCATGGGCATCCTGCCTTTCTGTGTTCTACAGACTTTTATGTAACTATAGAAAGTCGGGATATGATTCATGATTTGAGCATCCCCGCGAAAAGTTTGATTTTAGTTCAAAATGATCAATATGTAGAGTCTGAACAAGTTATTGCTGAGATTCGTACTGGAATGTCTACTTTTCCTTTTAAAGAGAGAGTACAAAAACATATCTATTCGGAATCAGGGGGAGAATTGCACTGGAGTACCGATGTCTACCATACACCTAAACATCCATATAGTAATGTGCATCTATTACCAAAAACAAGTCATTTATGGGTATTAGCAGGAAGTTCTTGCAGATCCGGTAGAGTGTCTTTGTTAGTCCACAAGGATCAAGATCAAATGAATGTTGATTCTTTTTCTGTTGAAGAAAGATTTCTTTCTATTCCTGACCTTTCAATGACTAATAATCAAGTAAGATGTAAAGTGTTGGACACTTCTAGTAAAGGAGAAATTTTGGAACAGTCACGGACTGATCAAATCATATCGATTAATCATTCGAATTTCATATATCCTTCTATTCAGCAAGAGAATTTGTATTTCTTGGCGAAAAAGCGAAGAAACCGATTTTTGATCCCATTCAAATACGATAAAGAATCAGAAAAAGAACCAATACCCTATTTTTCTCTTTCAATGGAAATACCCATAAACGGTATTTTCCATCGAAATAGTATTCTTGCTTATTTTGATGATCCACGATACAGAATAAACAGTTCAGGAATTATTCAATATGAAACCATAGAGATGAAGTCAATCATAAAAAAAGAGGGTTTGTTTGTGATTGAGGATCAAGGAATAGAGGAAGTTCCGGAATACCATACGTTGAGTGAGCGTCGAGAAATCGAAGATCGGCTATCCCAAATGTTGATTGAATATCAACAAAAACATAAAAAGTGGATGGAGGATCACAAAAGGGAAAAAGCGAGTATGGAAAAAGAAATGCAAATGGATGAAACATTGAAAGAAATTGTCTTGGAATACGAAAAGGAATGCGAAATGGAAATCCAAAGGCTACTTAATGAGCGTCAGCATCAAGAAACACAAGAATGGAGTCTGGAAGACCAAATGCGAATGGAGCAAGAAGAGGAATACTATGAGGAACGCAAAAAGGAACGCGAAAAGCGAGTTAAGGAATACTATGAGGAACGCGAAAAGGAATACGAAAAGCGAATTAAGGAATACCATGAGGATCAAGGAACACAAGAATTGATCCCGGAATACCAAAAGGAATACGAAAAGCGAATTAAGGAAGACCAAAAGGATCAAGGAACAGAAGAATGGAGTCTGGAAGACCAAATGCTAATGGAGGAAGCAGAGGAATACGAAAAGCGAATGGAGGAAGAAGAGGAATACTTTGAGGAATACGAAAAGCGAATGGAGGAAGAAGAGGAATACTTTGAGGAATACGAAAAGCGAATTGAGGATCAAGGAACAGAAGAATGGAGTTTGGAAGACCAAATGCTAATGGAGGAAGAAGAGGAATACCAAAAGGAATACGAAAAGCGAATTGAGGATCAAGGAACAGAAGAATGGAGTCTGGAAGACCAAATGCTAATGGAGGAAGAAGAGGAATACCAAAAGGAATACGAAAAGCGAATTGAGGATCAAGGAACACAAGAATTGATCCCGGAATACCAAAGGAAAGTAGATTCGTTTTTTTTCATTCCCGAAGAAGTTCATACCTTATCCTTACGAAGATCCGCTTCTATAAAGGTCCGGAACAATAGTATCATTGGAGTAAATACACGGCTTACTTTCGATATAAGAAGCCGAGTCGGTGGATTAGTCCAAGTGGAGAAAACAAAAAAATATATTAAACTCAAAATATTTTCTGGAGATATTCATTTTCCGAGGGAAACAGATAAGATATTTAGGCACAGCAATATTTTGATACCACGCGAAACCGGAAAAAAAAATTCTAAGAAATCCAAAAAATGGAAAGATTGGATCTATATTAAAGGAATCACACTTATCAAGAAAAAGTATTTTGTTTCAGTTCGACCTATAACTCCATATGAAATACCTGATGAGATTGATTTAGCAATGCTTTTCCCTCAGGATCTCTTGCAAGAAAAAGACAATCTTCAACTTAGAGTTGTCAATTTTTTCCTTTATGGAGATAGCAACTCAATTCGAATAATTTGTTTCAAAAGTACTCAATTAGTTCGGACTTGTTTAGTATTGAATTGGGACCAAGAACAAAAGAGTTCTTCTATAGAAGAAGAGGTTCATGCTTTATTTGTTGAGATAAAGACAAGTTATTTAATTCGCAATTTCATAAAAATGGAGTTACTTAAGCCTACTATTTCATATATTGGAAAAAGATATGAAAGAGCAAGTTCAGGATTGATTCCTGAGAATAGATTAGATCGTACCAATATCAATCCTTTTGACTCTAAGACAAAGATTGAATCATTTAGTCAACGGCAAAGAACTATGGGTACTTTGTTAAATCGAAATAAGGATTACCAATCTTTGATAATCTTGTCATCGTCCAATTGTTCTCGAATGGATCGATTCAAAAAGAATACTATTCCAATAAATAGGAATCCCCTATTTATTTTTTGTCCGTTAGGCGCTATTATACCGAAAATAACAAATTTTTATTCAGTTACTAATTTAGTAACTCATAATGAGGTCTTATTAAATAAATATTTTTTCCCTGCCTACTTTGACAATTGGTTTGATTTTTTTGACAATTTGAAAGAGGTTTTTCTGTTACTCAACATCTTTTCTATAGATATAGAAAATTCTGCGTTTGATTCATGTTTAATTGTAAGACCTTCTCTTTTGGAGCAGACTGTCAAAGTATTGATTCAAATCTATAATAGATGTAGAATAGTTCAACTTGAACTAGCTGAATACTGTTTAATAGATGAGAATAGAAGAATTTATAATCCCGATGGCTTTTTTTTTAACCCATTCGATTGGAATTGGTACCCCAACGTTCATGACGATAGTTGGGAAGACACATCGACAATAATAAGTCTTGGACAATTTATTTGCGAAAATGTATGTTTATTTCAAGACAAACCATACGTCAAAAAATCTGGTCAGATTGTAATTCTTAATCTTGATTCTTTAGTTATAAGGTCAGCTAAGCCCTATTTGCTCACTTCAGGCGCAACCGTTCATGGTCATTATGGGGAAATCTTTTATAAAGGGGATGTATTAGTTACATTTCTATATGAAAAATCGAGATCTAGCGATATAACGCAAGGTCTTCCAAAAGTAGAACAAATTTTTGAAGTCCGTTCGATTGATTTAATATCGAGAAACCTCAAAAGGAGGGTTGAAACCTGGAATGAATGTATACCAAGAATTCTTGGAGTACCTTGGGTTTTCTTCATTGGAGCTGAACTAACCATAGCCCAAAGTCGTATTTCTTTGGTTAATAAGATTCAAAAAGTTTATCGATCCCAAGGGGTACATATCCATAATAGACATATCGAGATTATTGTACGTCAAGTAACATCAAAAGTGTTGATTTCAGAAGATGGGATGTCTAACGTCTTTTTGCCTAGAGAGTTAATTGGGTTATTACGAGCAGAACGAGCAGGACGTGCTCTGGATGAATCAATCTTTTATCAGGCAATCTTATTGGGAGTAACAAGGGCCTCTCTGAATACTCAAAGTTTCATATCCGAAGCAAGTTTTCAAGAAACTGCTCGAGTTTTAGCAAAAGCTGCTCTGCAAGGTCGTATTGATTGGTTGAAAGGGCTGAAAGAAAACGTTGTTCTGGGAAGGATTTTACCTATTGGTACTGGATTGAAAAAATGTGTACATCCTTCAAGACACGAGAAAAGTTTTGCTTTAGAAAAAAAAACAAAAAGTCTATTTGAGTTGGAAATGATAGAGATTATGTTACATCATAAAGAATTATGATGTTCTGACGTAACAAATAATCTTTATGAGACAAATTCTGATGAAACGTTATAAAAATCTTTTTTTTTTTATGGGATTTCACTATTCTTTACTTAAATATTAAAACGAAAACATATTCATTTTTTCCTTTAACTAGAATTTTGGAACTCAATCTGATTATGGATTTTTGAATCAATCGAGTCAGAATAAATCAAATAAGTAATTCAAAAAGTTGGTTAGGGTTTGTGTCATGCATCAATGGTGAATTACCGGTAGAAGGTTCCATCGGAACAATTATTTATTTCAAGGTACATCGTTTTTTATTATTAAAAAAAAGAAAAAACAAAAAGGAAGTGAGAGAGAAAATGATAAGAAGATATTGGAACATTAATTTGGAAGAGATGATTGAAGCAAGAGTTCATTTAGGTAATAGTCAAAAGAGATGGAATCCTAGAATAACTCCTTATATCCTTGCAAAGGGCAAACACAAACGTAAAGGTATACATATTACAAATCTCGCTAAAACTGCTCGTTTTTTATCAGAAGCTTGTGATTTACTTTTTGATGCAGCAAGTCAAGGAAAAAACATTTTAATCGTAGGTACTAAACAATTACCCGAAAAAGCTGCGGATTCAGTAGGGTTGGCTGCAATAAGGGCTCGGTGTCATTATGTTAATAAAAAATGGTTTCGTGGTATGTTAACAAATTGGGTCATTACACAAGCAAAACTTCGTAAGTTAAGGGACTTAAAAGTATTAGAAAATACGGGCCAATTCAAGTATCTTCGCAAAAGAGATGCAGCAATATTGAAGAGAAAATTAGCTATTTTGCAAAGATACCTCAGCGGAATCAAATATATGAAGGAGTTACCTGATATTGTAATCATCATTGATCAGCAAACAGAATATATAGCTCTTCGAGAATGTATTACTTTGGGTATTCCGACAATTTGTTTAATCGATACAAATTGTGATCCAGATCTTGTAGATATTCCAATTCCAGCCAATGACAATGATAAAGTTTCAATTCGATGGATTCTTAACAAATTAGTGTCTGCAATTTGCGAGGGTCATTCTAGCTATATAAAGAATCATTATAAAGAATCATTTCAATAAAGAATTATAAGATTCTTGAATAAGAATCTTATTCGAGTATTTTGAATAATAATTTTATTATTGGCCAACATTATATTGATCCAATTATTATTTTACCCTTGTTGCTAATTATTTTTTATCTTGAATTACTAAAGATAACGAAATGGGAATTCTTTTATTCTTTATGGACGTTGACAAGATCCTTTCATTTAGTAGTATAGCACCTTAGGATGGGGATAGCCTTATGGCTCTTTCCAAGAAAACTCCTTTTCTATTTCAAAATAGAAAAAGGCCTTCCTTGGATTTGAACTGATAACTTTTGGTTTCACAGATATTTTTCTACGATTCCAAAATACGGGGAAAAAGTTAGAGAGAACAACTCTCTTTTGCGTTAAAGAGAAACGAGCAATTCGAATTAGTTAGGGTTAAATAACAATTTATTAATATGAATAGAATCCATGTTGTTTATGAAAAAAAACAAGAGTGGCACTCCTAGAAAAGATAACAACGGGAAAAGACGACTTGTGTATGAAGGAACCATTGTGGAACCGATCAAAGATATCCTTTTCCACGTGCGTTTGGATCATAATAATCAAATCGTTCTGGGTTATCTCTCTGGCAATATACGTCGTAATCATGTACTCGTGGTACTGGGGGATAGAGTCAAGATCGAAATCAGTGAGTTTGATTCAAAAAAAGGAAGGATTTTGTATCGGTTTCCCCGAGTATTATCAAAACCTCATGGGATAGAACAAACGACAGATGATCATAAAGCAATGGAGAATCCCACTTCTCCTGAATCATTGTTGGACCCAGAAAGCACAAATTCAATGAGCGGCGATTCAGCAGAGGAAAGAGATAACAAAGAAACAAAGCCTAACCAAGATTAGGTGGATTCAGTTGATTTTTCTGGAAAAGATCTCGGTTAATTTAACCATATTCTTTTCTTTACCCGTCCGATAGATATGAACTATTATAAGTTAAACCAATGACTATTCATGATTCCATATTGAATCAATTCCATACTGTTTCTAAATAAAATTAGAAGACTGTCATGATAAAACTTCGTTTGAAACGATGTGGTAAAAAGCAACGTGCGACTTGAAGGACATAATTGTCTGTGGATTTTGATATCCACCATTTTCTATAGTAATGAAGATGCTCTTGGCTCGACATAATCTGTTCTGTTCTGTCAAAAACCTAATTTATATTAGGTTGTCAGTAAACAGTACATGATGGAGCTCGAGATAAAAAGACTTGATTGTTTATCAAACAGGGGAAAGGATCTAGGGTTATTGAGAATTCATTAATAAAATTCAATGAATTTAGACCAACTTTGTAAGTATATTCTTAGCATCGAAATCAAAAAGCGAAAAACCAATTCGAACAATTGGAAAAAATAGAAAGAAAGGTTGTTGGAAACTGGTAAAACTCTTTTGATCATAAGGTGGAATGGGAGTGAATCCTTCGTATTTTATTTATAAAGAAAAGAAGGAAATCAAAAAGAAGGTATGTTGCTTTCCTTTTGACAGGAATAAAGGTCTCCGAAGTAATGTATAAACCCAAAGATTCTAGAAAGAAAATAGAAAAGATTCCGGAACAAGAAAACACTATTTGAAATTGTCTCAACAATGGAATTGATAATATTGACAGGTATAAGTAGGTTAGAGATAAGACAAGCAAAAGAGTTTCGAGACAGCTCAAGAAATCAATAAGAATTTTCCTTTGAACTTTTTCAAAAATATTATTATTTAACTTGAGTTATGAGTATGAATGCTATTTTTTTTTCTGTAACGAAAGGAAAAAGGAGTCTATTTGAATCATAGTCTAATTCATGATTTGATTATCCCATTTTCCATTCTATTCAGAAATTTGTAACATTTTTCTTGAGCCGTATGAGATGAAAATCTCATATACGTTTCTGGGGGACCTTTTTTTTATCTATATCTATCCCAATGAGCCATCTATCGAATCGTTGCAATTGATGCTAGGTCTCGAAGAGAAGGAAAAGATCTTGGAAAACTGGGTCTTTATGATCCAATAAAGAAAAAAACTTATTTAAACGTTCCTGCTATTCTTTATTTTCTTGAAAAAGGTGCTCAACCTACAGAGACTGTTCATGATATCTTAAGGAAGACAGAATTCTTTAAGGAAAGAGGTTTGGGTTAATGAAAGCAAGGAAAGAACGAGATTTTGGCATATAAAAAGAAAAAATATATAAAACCTTAAGTAGGAGAGAAGTAGGGGAGTTTGTATTTCTATTTTTCGAAATATTGAGTTCCTATTGACAAATTATATTTGATCAATACAATATTGTATATGATCAAATATAATTTGATCGTAGATCAATAGATCGATTTAGTTCGTTCTCTATCTTTTCTTCACTTTATTCAAACATTCGATTTATTCAAATATTCCGTTTGTATTTTATCTTAATACAAGATATCGTCTTTAATAAAGACGAAGAATTCAAGAAGAAGAATTTGATCAAAAAAGAAAATAAAAATAGGAGATTTTTCATTTTGATTGGAATGGATTTCATAGTCGATTTTCGCAATTTTAGTAATTGAATTGAGATTTTTTTCTCGAATGATTTCTATGTCGTTAATTTCACGTATTGACAGACTTATGCAATAAAATTGATTTGATTTCGATCATATCTACCTGTCTCTTTATTTATCATTTATCTGGGGTTGCTAACTCAATGGTAGAGTACTCGGCTTTTAAGTGCGACTACGATCTTTTACACATTTGGATGAAGCAAAAAATTCGTCCAGACTTTTGGTAGAGTCTATAAGACCGCGACTGATCCTCAAAGGTAATGAATGGAAAAAACAGCATGTCGTAAGAATAATTTTATTCTTGAATTTTTTCAATTTATTTACTACTATTTCTCGATTTTCTTTTATTGAAAATCGAATTTTTTGGAATTTCTTCTTAATCCGAATCTTTTAAAGTTCTCAAAAACTGTTTTGAGTTTTGGAAGAAAAAAGAAGGAGAAAAAAGGAATTTCCGAATTTTCGTTGGGTCTAGTGAATAAATGGATAGAGCCCTATGGCTCCAATTCGTTTTCAAATAAAAAAGAAACGAGCTTATGTTCTTCATTGGAACGATTTCCCGATCTAATTATATGTTAAAAATATATTAGTACCTGATCGGGGAAAAAATGGATGAGTTCTTTTATGATTGAACTTTAGATCTGATTCATTTTTGGAATGAATCCTAATTATTCTTTATTTTGAATTGGAGATTAATGTGTAGAAGAAACCGTATATTGATAAAAAAGATTGATTCCAAAATCAAAAGAGCAATTGGGTTTCAAAAATAAAAGAGTGTTTAACCTCTGAAATTCAAATCCGAACAAATCCATAAACTAATTGTATGGAAAAAAAAAAGAACAATATCGTTTTTTTGAATAGGTTGGACTACTCGTTTCTTTTCCGGAGTATTTTTGAATATTGATTTGATTCAATTAAATAATCAACACTCTGTTCTGACCATATTGCACTATGTATCATCTGATAAACCTAGAAAAGCCTCAATTCTTCTGGTTCAAGTAGACATGTCAATGAAAGAATTTCAAAAATACCTAGAAAAATATCATTTTCGTCAACAAAAATGTTTATATCCACTCCTTTTTCAAGAGTATATCTATGTATTTGCTTATGATTATGGTTTAAATGTTCCTTTTGAACCTGTGAAAAAGCTGATTCACTATGACAAGAAATCTAGTTTAATACTTATAAAACGTTTAATTACTCGAATGTATCAACCGAATTATTTGATGAATTCGGTTGTTCAAAATTGTAACCAAAATCAAATTAATGAGCCCAACCGTTTTTTTTATGCTCATTTTTTTTCTCAGATGATATCTGAGGGTTTTAGTGTTGTTATAGAAATTCCATTCTCCCTAGGATTTCGATTTTCCTCCTCTCGAAATCCAAAAGAAATATCAAAATTGCAAAATTTACGATCTATTCATTCAATATTTTCTTTTTTAGAGGAGAAATTCTTGTATTTAAATAATGTCTCGGACATACTAATACCTTATCCTATTCATTTTGAAATCTTAGTCCAAATTCTTCAATGTTGGATCCAAGATATTCCATCTTTGCATTTATTGCGATTCTTTCTCTTAGACTATTCTAATTGGAATAGTCTCATTATTTCAAAGAGACTGGTTTCTATATTTTCAAAAGAAAATAAAAGACTCTCTCGTTTCTTATATAATTCTTATGTATCGGAATATGAGTTTTTATTGCTGTTTATTCGTAAACAATCTTCTTGTTTACGATTAACATCTTTTGGAACCTTTCTTGAGCGAATCTATTATTATGGAAAAATAGAGCATTTTAGAATAGTGCATCAGACTTTTTTCCAAAGATCTATATGGTCCTTTACAGATCCTTTCATGCACTATGTTCGATACCAAGGAAAAGCAATTCTAGCATCAAAAGGGACCGATCTTTTTATGGAGAAGTGGAAATCTTATCTTGTCTGTTTTTGGCAATATTATTTTCATTTTTGGTCTCAATCGAATAGGTTTCATAGAAACCAATTCGAATGTTATTCATTGGACTTTCTTGGTTATTCTTCAAATGTAAAAAGAAATCATTTGGTGGTAAGAAGTCAAATACTAGAGTATTCTGTCTTAATAGACACTATTATTAAGAGATTTGATAATATAGTTCCAGTCATTCTTCTCATTAGATCATTGTCTAAAGCTTCACTTTGTACTGTAGTAGGACATCCTATTAGTAAGCCAATCTGGACAGATTTATCAGATTATGATATTATTAGTCGATTTGGTCGAATATGGAAAAATCTTTTCCATTTTTATAGTGGATCTTCTCAAAAGAGAATTTTGTATCAAATGAAGTATATACTTCGACTTTCGTGTGCTAGAACTTTGGCTCGTAAACATAAGAGTACAGTACGTACTCTTTTGCAAAGTTTAGGTCCAAGATTATTGGAAGAATTTCTTATAGAAGAAGAACAAGTTCTTTCTTTAGTCTTCAAAAAAAAAATGCATTTTTCTTTCCATAGATCAAACAAAGAACGTATTTGGTATTTGAATATTACCCATATTCATGATCTAATCAATCATGAGACCTAGAATTTCAATAGATTCGAAATCTGTTATCTTTGAAATAAAAAAAACAAAGAATTGGATTTTGAGAAATTAGGATTCTGAAATGCTCAAATTTACTACACGAACTTGGAGTTTATAGTTTAATCAACTCAATTAGTTTCAAATTAGTAAACTATCTTATCAAAATATCAATATGATATGTATACATAGAGAAAGTCGTGTGCAATGAAAAATGCAAGCACGATTTGGGGAGGGGTTTTTTCTTATTCTAGCAGACGAGACATTATCTACTCCATCCGATTAGCTCCGGGTTCGAGTCCCGGGCAACCCATAAAAACATTGGAATATTTTTCTCCTTTTTTTTACTATTTTGTAATGTTATAGTATGTTCTTTCATGATATGATCAAAAATAGATCTTTTTTTTTAGCATGGGTTGACGTTGAAATAAAACTATGCTACAATGGTTAATTAACAGGCCTTCTATCAATTAACCCATCTCTATTAATTCAAGTTCTAGTTAATATATGTGCTTGTTTTAGTTTAGCATGGGTTGACATTGAAATAGAACTATGCTATAATGGTTAATTAACAAGCCTTCTATCAATTAACTCATCTCTATTAATTCGAGTTCTAGTTAATATGTATGCTTGGGAGTCCTTGAGAATAGAATAAATCCAAATTTGATCATGACTGCAATTTTAGAGAGACGCGAAAGCACAAGTTTATGGGGTCGCTTCTGTAACTGGATTACCAGCACTGAAAATCGTCTTTACATTGGATGGTTCGGTGTTTTAATGATTCCTACCTTATTGACTGCAACTTCTGTATTTATTATTGCCTTCATTGCTGCTCCTCCGGTAGATATTGATGGTATTCGTGAGCCAGTTTCTGGCTCTCTGCTTTATGGAAACAATATTATTTCTGGTGCTATTATTCCTACTTCCGCAGCTATCGGTTTGCATTTTTATCCGATATGGGAAGCAGCATCTGTTGATGAATGGTTATACAATGGTGGTCCTTATGAGCTAATTGTTCTACACTTCTTACTTGGAGTAGCTTGCTATATGGGTCGTGAGTGGGAACTTAGTTTCCGTCTAGGTATGCGTCCTTGGATTGCCGTTGCATATTCAGCTCCTGTAGCAGCTGCTACTGCTGTTTTCTTGATCTACCCTATTGGTCAAGGAAGTTTTTCTGATGGTATGCCTTTAGGAATTTCTGGTACTTTCAACTTTATGATTGTGTTCCAGGCAGAACACAACATCCTTATGCATCCATTCCACATGTTAGGTGTAGCTGGTGTATTTGGCGGTTCCTTATTCAGTGCTATGCATGGTTCTTTGGTAACCTCTAGTTTGATCAGGGAAACCACTGAGAACGAATCTGCTAATGAGGGTTACAGATTCGGTCAAGAGGAAGAAACTTACAATATCGTAGCTGCTCATGGCTATTTTGGCCGATTAATCTTCCAATATGCTAGTTTCAACAATTCTCGTTCTTTACATTTCTTCTTGGCTGCTTGGCCTGTAGTAGGTATCTGGTTCACTGCTTTGGGTATTAGCACTATGGCTTTCAACCTAAACGGTTTCAATTTTAACCAGTCTGTAGTTGACAGTCAGGGTCGTGTTATTAATACTTGGGCTGATATCATCAACCGTGCTAACCTTGGTATGGAAGTAATGCACGAACGTAATGCTCACAACTTCCCTCTAGACCTAGCTGCTGCCGAAGTTCCTTCTATTGAAGGATAAGATAGGTTAAGACTGCTTTTTTTATAATATATAAAGGTAAGAGAAATACCCAATATATTGGTTTTTCAAACCAATATATTGGGTAAAGAAAGATACTTAGGGATATCGAAAATCCCTCTCTTGAGTAGGCATACCAAGAGATTGATAAAATCTCTTTATTGGGTAGGCATGTCCATGGGTCTCTAAAACCTCTTTTTAGGGTAAGCATATCCGGGGGTCTCTAAAACCTCTTTGAAAACCCTCTTTTTTTGTAAGCATACTTAGTTGGTTTATCAAAATATTAAGTTTCTATACAAAAGAAATAATAATATGGTAAGGAAAGAGAAATACTCAAGATTTTGAAAATCCACGGGTGTTTCTCTTTCCTTTTTTTTTGCTTTGTTTGATCCCTATTTTTTTTGATTCTTCATTACAGATTTATTATCGTTATCGTTTCTTGCATCTCTCGCGAAATTCCGCGTAGGCGCGAATTCTCCCAATTTGTGACCTATCATAGATTCTGTTATATAAATAGGTATATGTTCCTTTCCATTATGAATCCCGAATGTATGGCCAACCATTGAGGGTAGAATGCTAGATGCCCGAGACCAAGTGACTATTATCTCCTCCCCCCTTTTGATTTTTTCCATTTTTTCGAATAAATGATTAGCTACAAATGTTTTCTTTGGATTAGCTACAATTCTTTTCTTTGGATTAGCGACAATTCTTTTCTTTGGATTAGCTACAAATCTTTTCTTTGGATTAGCTACAATTCTTTCTTTTGGACCTATCACAGCTGATTACTCCTTTTTTGACATGTTAAAGATTGGCATTCTATGTCCAATATCTCGATCTAAGTATGGAGGTCAGAATAAATACAATAATGATGAATGCAAAAAAGAGAAAATCCTTTACCTAGATAAGGGGCGGATGTAGCCAAGTGGATCAAGGCAGTGGATTGTGGATCCACCATGCGCGGGTTCAATTCCCGTCGTTCGCCCATCCCATCGAATTTCCAAAATTCGATTTGGAATATTCCTATTTACGGCGACGAAGAATCAAACTATCACTATATTTTCTCCTTTTCCTACTTCTTCTTCCAAGCGCAGGATAACCCCAAGGAGTTACGGGTTTTTTTCTTCCAATTGGGGCTTTTCCTTCACCGCCCCCGTGGGGATGATCCACAGGGTTCATAGCTACTCCTCTTACTACAGGACGCTTACCTAGCCAACACTTCGATCCAGCTCTACCCAAACTTTTTCGGGTCACCCCAACATTACCCACTTGTCCGACTGTTGCTAAGCAGTTTTGGGATATCAAACGAACCTCCCCAGATGGTAATCTTAATGTGGCCGATTTACCCTCTTTTGCAATCAGTTTCGCTACAGCACCTGCTGCTCTAGCTAATTGTCCGCCCTTTCCATGTGTGAATTCTATGTTATGTATGGCCGTGCCTAAGGGCATACCGGTTGAAGTAGATTCTTCTTTTTTATCAAAAAAAACCCCTTCCCAAACTGTACAAGCTTCTTCCAAAGCATACGGCTTTCTAGATGTATATGATGATATAGAAAAAAATAGATCTTTTCATCGTATAATGAAGTATCACATGAGTGGATATATAGGAATCCTAATCTGCCGAATCATTCATGTTATCATCTTCTACATCCTAGGTCTCTCCGTTCCGTCATCTGGCTTATGTTCTTCATGTAGCATTCAGACCGAATGACTCTATCAAATTACGTCGATACTTCCACATATTACGGGTAACGTAGGAGACATCTCTTCGGCGGATCTTCATTACCACTGCTTAGCTTTCAATTCGCCTCTGACCATCAAATGAAATGTGAATAACCCGTCCTCCTCTCTTTGAAAGAAGAGGCGCTTCCGGTTCGGTACGTGCTTCAAACAATTTTCTCCATATTACCATATCTCTAGAGTCAATAATTCTCTATGAGAAACTACTGAACTCAATCACTTGCTGCCGTTACTCAACAGTTTTCTGTTGAGGTCTATTCCATAGAGGTACTCCAATTGGATCAGTGATCGATTTCTAGGTTTTGTCGTAAACCTAATTGGTTACTTCCAATTACGTAAATCAATAGTTCAAACCGCACTCAAAGGTAGGGCATTTCCCATTGATATAGGAACTTCTGCACCAGAAACAATGGTATCTCCAATTATAGCCCCTCTGGGATGTAAAATATATCTCTTCTCACCATTCCCGTAGTGTATAAGACAAATGTATGTATTTCGATTAGGGTCGTATTCTATGGTTACGATTCTACCAGATATGTCTTTTTGATTCCGTCGAAAATCGATTTTACGGTATAGACGCTTATGACCCCCCCCTCTATGCTTTGCAGTAATGATTCCTCTGGCATTACGACCTTTACTACAACGATGCCGTCCATAGATCAGATTATTTCGTGGATTGGATTTCATTTGACTGTCTACAGCTCCATTGCGTGTACTCGGACTAGAAGTTTTGTATAAATGTATCGCCGTGTTATTAAGTATTTTTCTTTAAGTTCTTTTCTTTAGAATCTCTAGAAGAGGTGGAATAGAATAACCTGGTGGAAGCGTAATGATCATATGCCTGTAATGGATTGTATGTCCCATAATAGGCCCCTTCTACCCTTTCGGGGTAGTCGATGACTATTCATAGCTATTACCTTAACACCAAAGAAGAGTTCAACCCAATACTTACTTGATTTCTGTCTTAGTTGATCCTGATTCGGCATTAGAAGTATGTATATTGATTCTTCCCCAATAACCGAAGACTTTTTCCTGTAACTACTCCATATTGGATTCCATCCATAACTCCAATTTCTTCCCTATGAGTCCCAGTATTGATCAGGATTCGAGTTCTTACTCTTCCTATGTTATGGTATGAATATACTATACCAATTCGTTATGGATAGATGATGAGATCCCATTGATAGAGAGAAAATTCCGATAGACTTATTGAACATTCCCATTAGCGTGCATCCAGTAGGAATTGAACCTACGAATTCGCCAATTATGAGTTGGGTGCTTTAACCATTCAGCCATGGATGCTTAACATAAGAGGTATCATCATAATCTAAAAGATGTATGATCATAATCATACACATTGGATTAAGAACGGGGTCAGAGGGATCAAAAACCGCTAATTCGTATAAAGCCATCGAACCGGCCCAACCAGCAACTAGAGCTGTGTGCATTATATGCACAGAAAGCAATCGACCGGGATCATTCAATACGACAGTATGAACACGATACCAAGGCAAACCCATGGAAATACCCCTTAAGAGAAATAGAAACTATGTCACTTTATTTTATCGCATTAAACTAAAAAGACTATATACTGTGTACCTCACCTTTTTTCAGTAGATTCTGTATCAGAAAGGGCTCATTTTGATTTCATCCCATTGAAAATCAAAATAAGGGAACAACTCTGTTCGTAAGAACAAAGAGAAGCAGATCTATTCTATACCCGATAAGTACCAATACGCAACGGGAAGATTGCATTATTATAATAACTTGTTGATCATTCGAATGATCAATCCCTTCGTTCCAGAATCCATTCTGTCTTACTCTATCAAAAAAGCCTTCCAATGGATCAAATAGAAGTGGAAAAAATAGAAGAAAAAGGAATGAAGGCAGGAATTCATGGATTTTCACGTTTCCTTATTCAAGTGAAGTAAAGTATCCGGATTTTCTGAACATCAGGGAAAGGTCTTTTTTACGGATAATCACAAGATCTTTTTATCAAGGAATGGGAATACTTTCAGTATTCCTTTAGTTAAGTATCCAGGTTCCAACAAAAAAACTTTGATCCACCAAAAACCCCGCGTTCAGGGAGGTCAATGTATTCAAAAAGGTCAAATTTTAGCAGACGGTGCCGCTACAGTTGGTGGGGAACTCGCTTGAGGGAAAAACATCTTGGTAGCTTATATGGTTACAATTTGTAAGATGCAGTACTAATTAGCGATATGAAGATATTTTGACGTCTTTTCACATTCGGAGATATGAAATTAAGACTTATGTAACAAATCAAGTCCCTGAAAGAATCAGTTAAAGAAATATTCTATAATATGGTTACAATTTGTAAGATGCAGTACTAATTAGCGATATGAAGATATTTTGACGTCTTTTCACATTCGGAGATATGAAATTAAGACTTATGTAACAAATCAAGGCCCTGAAAGAATCAGTTAAAGAAATATTCTATAATGAAGAAAAAAAAAACCAAAAAATCAAAAACCAAAAAATCAAAAACCAAAAAATCAAAAAGAGGAAAACATCAAAATGATCATCAACATTGTACAAACTTCTTGTAGTCAGATAAGGATAACGTTTTTTTTTTCGAATAATCTTAATAATCTTAAAGAAAAGGAGGAATTTTATGGTCAAAAAAAAGAAAAATAGAGCACATGATTGGATATCCGGCTGGATCTTGGACTGGAGAGAGATATTAAGAGAGATCAAGAATTCTCACTCTTTCATAGACATTTTTTTCGACCAAGAACGCTTTATGAGACTCTTTGACTCCCGAATTTTGGGTATCATAATTTCAAAAAATTCCCGGGGTTCAAGAAGCAATCGATATTTAACCAACACAGGTTTAATAACTCGAGATTCCAGGATCCAAAATGGAGTAAAACGTGTCCATGGTGTCGTCAAAAATGTGGTAAGGGGCGTGATGCTACTTGTACTAGGGGTCTGTTTATGTCGTATTCAAAATCGAAATCTAGTTGAACGAAAAAATATCTATTTGAGGGGGTTTCTTCCTATACCTATGAATTCGGTTGGATCTAGGGAAGAATCTTTTTGTTCTTCTAATATTCATAGGTTTGTGATTTCGCTCCTGTATCCTCCAAAAGGAAAAACCTTTTCTGGGAGTTGTTTTATGGATGGAGAAGAAATTACTCGGGTTCTCCCAAGAAAGAAAAAGTGTATCATGCGGAGTTCATGGTGGTCGAGAAACCAGATGGGAAAAAAGGGGGATTTTCTTTGTAATGAAACCGTAGCTGGAATTGAGATCTCATTCAAAGAGAATAATAGCAAACATCTGGAGTTTCTTTTGTTATGGCATATAGATGATCCGATGGTTAGTTGGGGGAAGAATCAGCACGAATCGGATTTTTGGTTCGACAATGTGTGGTTGGGAAACAAGGATCGGTTTGTTAGGAAAGTACGGAATATCTTGTTCAATATTCAATATGATTCGACAAGATCGAATCTCATTCAAGGAAAGGATTCGAGCCAATTGAAAGGATCTTCTAATCAATCCATAGATCATTTCGATTCCATTAGAAATGAGAATGTGGAACGAACAGAGATAGAATCAGGTCGATTCCCGAAATGTCTTTTTGGATCTTCCTCAAAGTCCCGGCTATCCGCGGAAGGTGAAAAGCAGATGAATAATAATCTGCTTCCGGAAGAAATCGAAGAATTTCTTGGGAATCCTACAAGATCCATTCATTCTTTTTTCTCTGACAGATGGTCAGAACTTTATCTGGGTTCGAGTCCTACGGAGAGGTCCCCTGTAGAGAAGGCTCTTTGGAAGAGAAAACTGGGTGTTTCTTTTGTCCCCTTCAGGCGGCGATCGGAACATAAAGAACTGGTTGATTTATTCATAATAATTAGGTATTTCCAAAAAACCGTCTCAATTCATCCTATTTCCCCCGGGGATTCTAAGATTCCGAAGGAGAAATCGAATGCAGAAGATCGATTTGCAGAAATGGTAAATCGATTCATTCTATCAATAACGGAGCCGAATCTGGTGTATTATAGGAGATTTGGCCTTTCTATTGATTCCTACAGGTTGGATCAAAAAAAATCCTTGAATGATATATTCCACACAAATGGATCGAATCGATCCTTTCTAATGGATAGATCCGATCGCAACTTTGAATATGGAATTCAAAAGGATTCCATTGGAAAAGATAGTATGAATCATCGAACTAGGATGAAATCTACGATCAATCAACATTTATCAAATTGGGCAAAGATTGAGAAGAAATGGTTCGACCCTCTTATTTGTCGAACCCAGAGATCCAGGAATGGGTATCCTGATGCATATAGCAAATGGTCGAATGAGTTCCAGAATCTCCAGGAAGATTTCCTGGGATATTTCTCTTCGAAACAGGAGAAGCTTCAAGTAGTCTTCGATCAATTACGATTCCATATCACTGATTTTTCGAGTTATTGGGATTCGATTGATTGGTCCGAAATTTTCGACCTATACGAATTCACTTTCACTAAGTTATTTCTTGTCCTTTTGCCCATGGCCCGTCTCTTTTTTCATAAGTTACTTATCTTTTTTCCTAAGTTTTTGTACTGGTTATATCCCCGATTCTCTGTACATATCGGGAATATCGCCATTCATAGTTCTGAGATGTACATTTATGAATTGAAAGATCCGATCCAGGAGAAGTCGTTCGAACCACTACGTCTTCAAATCGTTCTTTTGAAGAAATTGAAACCCTTCTTATTGAACGATCATAATACTTCTCAAAGATTGGACGATCATAATACTTTCCAAGGATCGAATTTATTGATCAATGAAGAAAGAATATTCCCATTTTTTTTCAACGAAATATCAAAGTGGATGATTGACTCATTCCATAGTAGAAAGAATCGCAGGAAATCCTTTGATAACACGGATTCCTATTTCTCCATCATACCCCATGATCGAGACAATTGGCTAAATCCCGTGAAAGCATTTCATAGAAGTTCAATGATATCTTCTTTTTATAAAGCAAATGGACTTCGATTTTGGAATGATCTACATCACTTTTGGTTCTGGGTCTCTTGTAAGAAAAGATTTCCCTTTTTTGTGGAAAAAATTCGTATCAATAATGAGGATCTTACATATCGAAAATTCCTCAATATCTCGTTTATTCGCAACAAAATAGTTGGCGGTCAAAAAAACCATTTGTTTGTGAGTCTTTCTGCAAGGGTATCTGACATAAACATACCTCAGGATCAGGATTTTCCAAAAAGTGGCTACAAAAGAGAGAACTTGTACAAATCTTTCATGTATAAATTGTATAAAAAATTCTATAATCGATTCTATAGATCTTTTATTTTTCCAAGAACTCTTTATGCAATTCAATCCGATCCAGTCGTTTCTAGAGCTAGTTCCTCGATCGCGGACCTTTTAAGACCAATTCAATCTGATCCAGTCGTTTCTAGAGCTAGTTCCTCGATCGCGGACCTTTTTAGATTGGAAAAAACTTTTTGGCAATCTTTTTCAGATATGAATCGATCTGATTCCAAAATGAAGAACTTGCATCAGTATCTCAGTGTCAATTCAAACATGGACTGTGGATCAAATCCATGTTCTAAGAAATCTTTACCATCCGGAAAGAAGGAAAAATGGAGTCTTTTTAGTTTTCGAAGTCAAAAGAAATACGTTAAGAAAAGACATATCAAAATAATCAATAAAAAAAACCTTTTTTCTGTAAAACTTTTCGAAGGGAATATTGAAGAAAATATTATTTACTTAGAATGGACTATTTACAAAGAATGGCTGCTAACGATCTTTACTACGAGTGGGTTCAAACATCTAAGATTCATCCTTTCCGAGATTTTTTCCTATTTGATATTCCCAACCGTGGTATCCAAAATTCAAGATATTCTGGATATACCATGGGTAATTCTTGAGAAGATTCTTATGAAATGGACTCTGATAAGTGAGAAGATTCTTATGAAATGGACTCTGATAAGTAAGAAGATTTCAAATCTTCATTTAGTACAGCTACTCCGAAAAAAGACTCATCTGTCTCGAACAAAGACTGATTCTTTTAATGGGTCTTCTCCTTTTCTTTCTTGTACACTTTCATTATTCTCATATAGGAATAAGTCATTGATATCGGCTGAGTTCCTCTTTTCAATTCCTTTCCTTCTTTTTTTTGCTGGATATCTCGCTTGTAGAGGTCTTATCTTAATTTGCAAAACCTGTCGTCAGTTATTTATAGACTTTGAAAAGATCAAATCTTGGTCAAATCCATCATATATCATGGAGTTCCAAAAACTTCGGGATAGGTATCCTATATCTTCTTTCAGGTCAGAGAATTTAGAGAATCCCCTTCAAGTTATTTTCGATGATCCCTGTGGAGTTATAGAGAATCCCCTTCGAGTTATTGTTATTCTGAAAAAATACTATGTTATTCTGGAAGAATACATAGTAAAATTCTTCTATTTTCTGATAGAACTAGGATACCTACTACTTTTTCAGGAAAAATCTGAGAATCGAAATCGGATCGATTTGCTCATCTCTTATCTCACCTATCGCATAAGTGATCTCAGAAGTCTCATCCCAAATAATCTCATCGATCAAATCATTTTTTTGATAAATACGAGACATCTAAGTCCTACAAGTATAGAGATCTATTCATTGATGAGGAAAAGAAAAAAGGTGGTGAACAGCGATGATGAAATAGAATCCTGGGTCGCGAACAACGATTGGGTTGATGATGAAGAAAGAGAATTTTTGGTTCAGCTCTGCACCTTAAGTACAGAAAAAAGGATTAATGAAATTCTATGGAGTTTGACTCAGAATAATCTTTTCTATGAAATGGTGGAACAACCTGGATCCAATTATTTACGGTACTTATTTGAAATTCAGCAAAAGGATCTATTGAATTATGAGTTCAATAAATCCTGTTTAGCGGAAAGACGGATATTTCTTGCTTATTATGAGACAATAACCTCGTGGGGGACTTTTCATTTGTCATCTCGTCCAACCCCCTTTTCGCTTCGCTTAGCCCCATACCCTTCTAGGAGTGTTTTAGTGCTAGGTTCTATAGGAATTGGGCGATCCTATTTGGTCAAATCCCTAGCGAAAAATTCCTATCTTCCTTTCATTAAGATATATCCGCTCAAGTACCCGTATTTATTCGCGGAGTATTTTAGTGATCCCAATCAATATTTCGATATAGATGAGATGGAAGAATGGAAGGATGAATATATTACTTCTATTCCTTTTGATGTTGATGATTTTGATGTTGATGATAGTGGCGATATTGATAAGAATCTGAATTTTCATAAGAAACTTTTCTATATGACACGGGATAAGCTAACTACCAATGACCCATTTTTTTTGGATATGACCGTGCAATTCGATTTGGCAAAAACAATATCTCCTTGTATAGTATGGATTCCAAACATTCATGATCTGGATCGGGATGAGTTGAGGTATTTATCCCTCCATCTAGAAGAGAGCTCTCTTTCCAATTCCAAGGATCGTGAAAGATGTTTCACTAGAAATAGTATTGTTATTGCTTCGACTCATATTCCCCGAGAAGTGGATCCCGCTCTAATAGGTCTGAATAAATTCAATACATTCATTAAGATACGAAGGCTTACTATTCCAGAACAACGAAGGTATTTCCGGATTCTTTCATATACTAGGGGATTTGGCTTGGAAAATCAAATATTCGATAGTAAGAAATTTGGGTCTATAACCATGAGTTCGAATGTACAACATCTTGTAGCACTTAACAATGAGGTCCTATCAATTAGTATTACACAGAGGAAATCCATAATCGAAGAGAAACTAATTCAATTCGATTCGCTTCTTTTAGACAGACTTGGAATTTTCAAACTCACATAAGAGGGTTCCAGGATCATAGGATCCTTTTGTATCAGATAGGAAGAGTTTTTGCACAAAATATATTTCTAAGCAATTTCCCCATAGATCCTATCTATATCTATGTACGGGACCCTATCGCGAGGAATCAAATATGGAATTCTTATTTGTACAAATGGTACGTCGAACTTGAAACAAATTTGAAGAAAATAACGATACTTCTTTATCTTTTGAGTTGTTCTGCCGGATTGGTCACTCAAGATCTTTGGTCTTCACCCGGACCCGATGGAAAAAATTGGATCACTTCTTCTGAATTTCTTGAGAATGATTCTCGGCTAGTTCAGAACCTATTAGAATTAGAAGACTTTCTGGTGGGATCCTCATGGATAGAAAAAAATTGCAGTGAGACATTACTTCTTCGGTCCGAACCAAAGAATCCGTTAGATATGATGCAACATAAATCTTTTTCTACCCATTATCGTAGAGTGACAAATGAAATAGAAATAGACGAATCGGAGTTTGAAGAAGAGCATGAAGCCGTGAACCCGCAGAAGATAGAGATAGAGAACGATTTCTTCAATCAAAATCAAATAGAAATAGAAATAGTTCGGTCTCCTAAAATATGGCGCTATATATTTGATAATCTCGAAATTCAGAATATCAAAAAGCTTATCAAATCGGGACTTCCTTATTGGGCCGAGTCATTTCAGGGCAAGTGGCCTTTTGATCTTGAGGAAGATCAGCTTCAAGAGGAGGAGAATGATTCGGAGTTCTCGCAGAATGAAACAATTCAGCACGAGAAACAAGAGAGATTTTCAAAAGAACAAAGCTTTTTTATAATAAACCGATTCATTTGGGAACCTCCGCACCCACTCTTTCTCGTAGTCATATACCTGTCCTTTTGGCTTTCACCTCGAGAATTGTTTTCATCTGATAATTTCGATGAGAGGAGTCCTGACCTAACTAAGGATCCTTCTTCATATATAGATGAAGACCATTGGTTCAATAAGGGAGAAAAGCACTACGAAAGGTTGGTTCGTCATAAGAGATGGCAAAGAAGACTTAGAATCAATAGTTCCTTATCTAAAGGATCTTTCTCCTCTCATATTCTGTTCGAGAGTTATCAGTATTTAGCAAATCTGTTCCTATCTAACGGAAGGCTATTGGATCAAATGACCAAAATATTGTTGAGAAAGAGATGGCTTTTCCCGGAGGAAATGAGCCATTTGATTTGTGGAACAGAAGAAAGATTTCCCATTCCTTATCCGTAAAGATATGTGGCCATGAAAAAGGGAAAAGGCCTAGCGTGGAAGAGGATTGACCGGGTGGTAGAGTCGTGGAAACACTTGTTTATTCGATATTTTGGACCTTAGTTCATATGCTACTGTTCAAGCATGAATTGAAATCTTAGATCAAAGCACTATGTATGGATGATATAAACTGCCTAAACAAGAATTCCTTTCTTGTTTAGGCGAACAACCAGAGTAGAAAAACAGAGTAGAAAAACGGATTCATTCGGATCGACATGAGGGTCCAACTCCATTGGATTGCCAGAATCCATGTTGTATATTTGAAGCAGGTTGACCCCCGTGCTTCTCTCATGGTAGAACCCTCTTCCTGCTGAGCTGAGCCCCTATCTCCTCGGCCCACAGAGGAAAAGTGTAGGGCTGGTGCTCAAAATTCATTACGGAAGAAAGGACTCACAGAGCCGGCATCACTAGGGGGATCACTAACTTATACTAAAACGAATACTAATATAATAGAAAAGAACTCTTTTTTCTGGATACTTTCCCCGGTTCCATTGCTACCGCGGGCTTTCCGCAATCGATCGGATCATATAGATATCCCTTCATTCAACACAACATAGGTCATCGAAAGGATCTCGGACAACTCACCAAAGCACGAAAGCCAGAATCTTTCCGAAAGTGGATTCCTATTTCAAGAGTGCATAACCGCATGGATAAGCTTACACTAACCCGTCAATTTTGGATTCAATTGGGGATTTTCCTTGGAGGTATCCGGAAGAAATTGGAATGGAATAATATAGATTCATACAGAAGAAAAGGTTCTCTATTGATTCAAAGGGTATACCTATGGGATAGAATAAGAAAAATCGAAATGAAATTCAAGAATCCAGGAAAAAAAGGAAATCAAAAAAAGGAAATAGAACAAACAAATAAGTAGAAGATCGAAGAGCCCGGATTCAAAATGACAAAATTGAAACTCAAAAAGGATCCTTCTTTCTGATTCTCGAAGGATGAGAGGCAAAGGGATTTCTATCGAGAAAGAGTTATTAGATAGAAGATCGTGATTTGATCCGCATATGTTTCGTAAAAGAGAAATCTTTTCCTTTGATCATAAATGAAAAGTCTTCAATTGGAATATGAAAACGTGACTGAATTGGTCGAAGTTACTCTTCGAAACGGAGTGGCAGAAGGGAAGAAATTCTCGAACGAAGAAAAGGATCCAATTACTTCGAAAGAATTGAACGAGGAGCTGTATGAGGTGAAAATCTCATGTACGGTTCTGTAGAGTGACAGTAAGGGTGACTTATCTGTCAACTTTTCCACTATCAACCCCAAAAAACCAAACTCTGCCTTACGTAAAGTTGCCAGAGTACGATTAACCTCTCGATTTGAAATCACTGCTTATATACCTGGTATTGGCCATAATTTACAAGAACATTCTATAGTATTAGTAAGAGGAGGAAGGGTGAAGGATTTACCCGGTGTGAAATATCACATTGTTCGAGGAACCCTAGATGCTGTCGGAGTAAAGGGTCGTCAACAAGGGCGTTCTAGTGCGTTGTAGATTCTTATCCAAGACTTGTATCATTTGATGATGCCATGTGAATCGCTAGAAACATGTGAAGTGTATGGCTAACCCAATAACGAAAGTTTCGTAAGGGGACTGGAGCAGGCTATCATGAGACAAAAGATCTTCTTTCTAAAGAAATTCGATTCGGAACTATTATATGTCCAGGGTCCAATATGAAAATCATTTCAGAGGTTTTCCCTTACTTTGTCCGTGTCAACAAACAATTCGAAATACCTCGACTTTTTCAGAACAGGTCTGAGTCAAATAGCAATGATTCGAAGCACTTTTTTTGACATTCAACTATGTATTTCGGAAACCTAAGGACTCGATCGTATGGATATGTAAAATACAGGATTTCCAATCCTAACAGGAAAAGGAGGGAAACGGATACTCAATCTCAAGTGAGTAAACAGAATTTCATACTCGATCTCATAGATCCATATAGAATTCTGTGGAAAGCCGTATTCGACGAAAGTCGTATGTACGGCTTGGAGGGAGATCTTTCCTATCTTTCGAGATCCACCCTACAATATGGGGTCAAAAAGCCAAAAAAAAAAAATTGATTCGTTTTTAGCCCTTATAAAAAGAAAACGGATTCTTGAACCTCTTTCACGCGCATGTCACGTCGAGGTACTGCAAAAAAAAAAACTGCAAAATTCGATCCAATTTGTTGTAGTCGAGTCGTTAACATGTTGGTTAACCGTATGATGAAACACGGAAAAAAATCATTGGCTTATCAAATTTTCTATCGAGCCGGGATAGATATTCAAAAAGAGACAAAAAAAAATCCAGTATATGTTTTACGTCAAGCAATAGTTAGAGTAACTCCCAAGCTAGGAGTAAAAACAAGAAGACGAAAAAACGGAAAGACTTATAAAGTCCCTGTTGAAATCCCATTTCCACAAGGAATATTACTTGCCATTCGTTGGTTATTAGAAGCATCCCGAAAGCGTTCGGGTACAAGTATGGCTTCACAATTAAGTTCCGAATTAATAGATGCTGCTTCAAAAAAACGTGGCAAGGCCATACGCAAAAAGGAGGAGACTCATAAAATGGCAGAGGCAAGTAGAACTTTTGCTCATTTTCGTTAATTCATGAACAGGATCTATGGATCTACATAGGTCCATGGATTCATACATCTCGATCGGAAAAGAATCAATAGAAAGAGAATCGGACGATATCTTTATCGAAACAAACAAAAAGGAAAAGAAAGATAAAACATAAATCATGATCAGCTAAGCCCCCGAGCGAGGGGGCTTGCTTAAGAATAGGAATCTTAT
>JAMQYH010000870.1:45000-48989 GCA_027562975.1 Rhynchospora breviuscula
TCCTAAATTACTAAATCAAACTCTCCAGTTTGCCTGACTATTCTGTCTTTCCTAGGAAAGAGGGAACAGAAACTACAAAGAATCAAGAAGGGGTACAAATCAGATCTATTTTGCCATTGGATATCTATCTATATTTTCTATAGAAAAGATCCTAGAATTGGAAGGAAGTCGCAGAATTTTGCTCTGGGAATATCTTATCAATCCATTCCCATCCCATTTATTTATACTTCTTGCAAATCCTCACGTTTTTTCGGAACGAAACCGGTTTTTCTGCCTCTTTCCATTTCATCTCAATCTAGAAATAGATTATGGCGAAAATCCATCTCATTATAGAAATAGATTATGGCGAAAATCCATCTCATTATAGAAATAGATTATGGCGAAAATCCATATATGGAGTTCATTAAAGTTTCATGTGATTTAGTAAACAGAATAGAAATTTGATCATTACTAGATCGATCTTAGGGGTCGATGAATAATGAGCAACTAATGGGGTTTTTTTCGTGAAAAAGGACATTTCTTTTTTGAAATACGATATATAGAAACAATTTGTTGAAATACAATATACATGAATCCAATTTCCTGAAATAGCAAATGATCAAACACGTTTCCTTATTCAAGTGAAGTAAAGTATCCGGATTTTCTGAACATCAGGGAAAGGTCTTTTTTACGGATAATCACAAGATCTTTTTATCAAGGAATGGGAATACTTTCAGTATTCCTTTAGTTAAGTATCCAGGTTCCAACAAAAAAACTTTGATCCACCAAAAACCCCGCGTTCAGGGAGGTCAATGTATTCAAAAAGGTCAAATTTTAGCAGACGGTGCCGCTACAGTTGGTGGGGAACTCGCTTGAGGGAAAAACATCTTGGTAGCTTATATGGTTACAATTTGTAAGATGCAGTACTAATTAGCGATATGAAGATATTTTGACGTCTTTTCACATTCGGAGATATGAAATTAAGACTTATGTAACAAATCAAGTCCCTGAAAGAATCAGTTAAAGAAATATTCTATAATATGGTTACAATTTGTAAGATGCAGTACTAATTAGCGATATGAAGATATTTTGACGTCTTTTCACATTCGGAGATATGAAATTAAGACTTATGTAACAAATCAAGTCCCTGAAAGAATCAGTTAAAGAAATATTCTATAATATGGTTACAATTTGTAAGATGCAGTACTAATTAGCGATATGAAGATATTTTGACGTCTTTTCACATTCGGAGATATGAAATTAAGACTTATGTAACAAATCAAGTCCCTGAAAGAATCAGTTAAAGAAATATTCTATAATATGGTTACAATTTGTAAGATGCAGTACTAATTAGCGATATGAAGATATTTTGACGTCTTTTCACATTCGGAGATATGAAATTAAGACTTATGTAACAAATCAAGTCCCTGAAAGAATCAGTTAAAGAAATATTCTATAATGAAGAAAAAAAAAAACGAAAAAATCAAAAACGAAAAAATCAAAAACGAAAAAATCAAAAACGAAAAAATCAAAAGGGAGTAACAATGAACATAATCATCAACATTATCCAAACTTTTTGTAGTAAAACAACTCAATCGGTCGTCGTATTCGGACTTTATTTTGGATTTTTAACCACATTCTCGATAGGGCCCTCTTTTTTCTTTCTTATTAAAACTCGGGTTATGGAAGAAGGGAGCGAGAGGAATGTTGCGTCGACAACTGGTTTTCTTGTCGGGCAACTTATAATGCTCGTATCAGTTTATTATTTCCCTCTGCATCTAGCACTGAGTCAGCCTCATACAATAACTATCTTAGTTGTACTTTATCTTTTCTTTCATTTCGCATCGTACAAGGACGAGGACTTTTTGGATTATGAATATGGACTAACTACCCGAAATTCCATACGTAATTTCAGCATTCAATGTGTATTCCTGAGTAATGTCATTTTTCAATTATTAAATCATTTTATTTTACCAAGCTCAACGTTAGCTAGATTAGCCAACATTTATATGTTTCGATGTAACAACAAGATTTTATTTGTAACAAGCAGTTTTGGTGCTTGGTTCATTGGTCAAATTTTCTTCACAAAATGGCTTGGGTTGGTATTATTCTGCATACGGCAAACTTATTTTTATTTTTATAGATCGAAGAACTACAAGGGTCTTGTGTTGCATTGGAAGTACACTCTGATAGACTGGACATATATATCTTCTATGGAGGAAGTCTTCCGTATTTTCTCTTTTGTCATCTTTATCTTCTATTTAGGCAAAGTACCCCATCCTTTTCTCGATCAGAGAATGAGAGAAAAAAAAGCCGAAACACTAGAAAAAAAAAAGCAGATGAAAGAGAAAAATCAAGAAAGGCTGGAAAAAAGAAATGGAAAAACAACTTCCAACACGAAGAATACTCAATTAGTTAGAAATCAAGAAGAGCAGGAAAAGACTAAATTCAGGTTTACAAGAATATTCGTTACTTGTCTTTTTGATTCTAGACGATGGAATCGTCCATTACGGTATATCCAAAAGAATCGATTGTACGAGGGTGCTGTACAAGACATTCCTGTACAAAATGAAATGGGGCAATATTATTTTGGTACATGTCGAAGTGATGGAAAAAAAAGAATATCTTTTACATATAGACATGGTCTCAAGGAGTTTTTGGACACGCTAGTAAAACAACTTGCTTTAGTCAATTCTTATTGGTTTCTGAATCCGAAAACAATGAAATTAAGATTAGTAAATAAATTAAGAAGATTATCTGAATTAAGAATAGTAAATAAATTAAGAAGATTATCTGAATTAAGAAGATTGAATCAATTTTCTAAATCTCAGAAATACTTAAAATCTCAGAAATACTTATATTATATTTGGATTTATAGAAATGAAAAAAAAAAGTACAACTTAATCAATGAATTAAGAAGTCGAATCAAAGTTCTAGAAGAGAAAGAGGGATTTCTTGCTCTAGATATCCTCGAAAAAAGAGTCAGATTATGTAATGATGAGAATGAAGAAGAATGCTTTTCGAAACGGGAGGATCCCCTTTTGAAGGGACCAAATCGTAGTCCAATAAGGATATCAGAAAGACCGCCTATGAGATACATAGGAAAGGTAAATAATAAGGATCCGAGAAACAAAATGGAAAAATCCAAAAAAATGGAAGATCCCAAACAGGAAGCCGAAATTCGAAAGAGCGTGTTTGAAGGATTCAAAAAGGACAAAATTAGTGTTAGTATACCCCTAATACAGGAATGTCCAACAGAAAGTAGTGAACACTTTATGTCTGCCTACGATCGCTTACGGTGGATGGAACGAGTAGAAAAAAGTTCGCAAACCTTGTTGTACACACTAGTAGTGACTGATCCAACTACTAAAAAAGTCGTAAAAATGCCAAAAAGGGGAAGAAGCTTTTTTGATATTTTTCCTATTGAATTCGAGGAAATCAAGAAAGATCTTCCTAAAGGGCTAAGTGGCTTTATGGACGACATGGAAGTGAGGGAAGAAAGGCCGGAAAAAGAAGAGAGTGAAAGTAAAGATGAGGACAAACATGGGGAAGAAAAGGAAAAACAAAAAGACGACCAGGAAAAGCAAAAGGAAAAGTCACGAGAATTCGCGGAAATTTCTTTACGCAAATTCAGAGATATTCTCATTTATATAATGGATGAGGATGATCTGCTTGAGGAGGGGAAGAAGGTTAAGAAGAATCCGCTTGAGGAGAAGCAATCCGATGAGGAGAAGCAATCCGATGAGGCGAAGGAATCCGGGGAACCAGGACAGATCAATTTGATACATTACTCGCAACTACCGGATTATTCTCGAGGTGTAATCAAAGGAATCATGCGTCCTCTAAGACGTAAAACAGTTATTTGGGACTTGTATCAACCACATCCACATTCCCCGCTTTTTTTTGATCGAGTAGAAAACAAGCTTTTTTCTTTTTTTCGAAAAATATTTTTTTCTGTTTTTGGTATCTTTTTCAAAATCTTTTCAAAGATTTTTTTCATTCTTAGGAAT